>JAGFNQ010008624.1:0-187907 GCA_024364735.1 Boesenbergia rotunda | reverse complement strand
TAACAAGCATGTCTTATTCTCTCAACAAGAAACAATGCTTGGTGTAGTGGTTAAGACATGGAGAGTGCAACTAGGAGGTCAAGGTTCAATCCTTGCTCCCTCCTTTGCACCTTTTGCACCATCCATTCAAAGCCCATTAAACCAAGCCCATCATGAAATTTCATAATATGAATAATATTTTATGAATTCAGAATATTCATAATATTCCAAAAATATTATTTCATAATATTTTTAATATTCCATATTCATGAATATAATATTTCATGCTAATATTTCATGATAATAATATTTCATGAATATAATATTTCATGCATTCATAACATTTCATAGCATGTGATTGCATGAAATTCATATCATTTTATTATAACCATTTTCATACATTGTCATGATTTTACATTGACAAATTTGGGGTGTTACAATCCTCCCCCTCTTATAGAAAGTTCGTCCCGAACTTTTAAAATAGTTCCGGATACTTTGATCGCATCGTATCTTCCTGTTCCAGGTGGCTTCTTCGAACTTCTCGTTCCGCCACAGAACCTTTACTAAGGATATTTCCTTGTTCCTTAGTCTTTTAACTTCCCGATCGAGGATCTGGATCGGGCGGCGTTCGGAACTAAGGCTCTCCTGCTCTTGCACTGGTGGGGGTTCTATCATTTGACTCGCATCAGGGGTACACTTCTTGAGCATCGACACATGGAAGACGTTGTGGATAGCCGCCATTTCTGGCGGTAGCTCCAGCTCGTAGGCCACCTTGCCTACTCGTCTCAAAATCTGATAGGGTCCCACGTATCGCGGACTCAGTTTCCCCTTCTTTCCGAATCTCATCACCCCTTTCATAGGGGCTACCTTCAGAAATACCGAATCCCCAACCTCGAACTCGAGCGGTCTGCGTCGCTTATCAGCGTAGCTCTTTTGCCGACTCTGAGCAGTCTCTATCCTCTGGCGGATATTCTTTATGGCCTGAGTGGTCTCATTAATAATATCAGTCTGGAGTCCCATCTCCCTCTTTTCACCACTCTCATGCCAGCATAAAGGAGATCTGCATTTCCTTCCGTATAGTGCTTCGTACGGTGCCATCCCGATAGTAGCCTGATAACTGTTGTTATAAGCAAACTCTGCCAGGCTCAGGTATCGACACCAGCTTCCCTTGAAGTCCAAGGTGCAAGCTCGAACATATCTTCTAGTATCTGGTTTACTCGTTCAGTCTGCCCGTCAGTCTGGGGGTGAAAGGCGGTGCTGAACTTCAGCTTCGTGCCAAGGGCCTTCTGCACGTGTCCCCAAAAATCAGAAGTAAATCGACCATCTCGGTCAGAGACGATGGTCTTGGGAACCCCGTGTAGTCGGACAATCTCCTTGACGTACAGTTGAGCCAACTGCTCCACTGAATAAGTCATCCTGATAGCCAGAAAATGCGCGGACTTGGTCAGCCGGTCCACAATCACCCATATACTATCATATCCATTCGTAGTCCGAGGCAGCCCTGATATGAAATCCATAGATATGTCCTCCCATTTCCACTCGGGAATAGGTAGAGGCTGCAGAACTCCCCCAGGTCTCTGGTGTTCTGCTTTGACCCTCTGGCAGGTCAAACACATGCTAATATAATGGGCTACATCTTTCTTCATGCCGGACCACCAAAATTTACCTTTCAGATCTTGATACATCTTGGTAGACCCAGGATGCATCGCGTAAGGTGTGCCGTGAGCTTCCTCGAGTATCCTCGTCCGTAAGTCGGAGTCATCGGGAACGCATAATCGATCCCGGAGATATAAGACTCCACTATCGGAAATCCGGAATCCCTCGTCCTTGCCTTCAAGAATCTCTTGCTTGATTCTCTGAAAACTCGGATCAAGATTCTGCTTCTCCAGAATACCATCAAATAATGTCGGCGCAATCTGTAGAGTAGAAAGCTGTCCCGATATAATCTCGATTCCGAAATCCATAATCTCTTTCCCCAAGGTTTGTGACAAAGCCGACAAAGATATTAAAGTAGCACATGATTTTCTACTAAGAGCATCGGCTACCTTATTGGCTTTTCCCGGATGGTACAGGATCTCACAATCGTAGTCCTTGACCAACTCGAGCCATCGGCATTGTCGCATGTTCAGGTCTTTCTGGGTGAAAAAATACCGCAGACTCTGGTGATCAGTAAAGACCTTGCACTGAGTGCCATACAAATAATGCCTCCATGTTTTCAGTGCAAAGACCACCGCTGCTAATTCCAAATCATGGGTAGGATAATTCTTTTCATGTTCCTTCAGTTGCCTAGAGGCATAGGCAATTACCTTCCCATTTTGCATAAGTACAGCTCCGAGTCCAAGTTTGGATGCGTCGCTGTACATATCGAAACCCGTATCATTTTCCGGAAGAGTCAATATAGGAGCGCTAGTCAGCCTCCTTTTCAGTTCAGAGAAACTCTTCTCACATTCCTCGGTCCAGGTATATTTCTTATCCTTCTTTGTAAGAGCTGTCATAGGGGCTGCAATCCGAGAGAAATTCTCTACGAATTTTCTGTAATAACCTGCTAACCCCAGAAAACTTCTGACCTCACTGGCATTCTTGGGTCTGGACCAGTTACTTACGGCCTCAATTTTAATTGGGTCGACCATCACTCCGTCCTTGGAGATAATATGTCCCAAGAATGATACTTGGTTCAGCCAGAACTCACATTTAGAAAATTTAGCATACAGTTGTTCCTTCTGAAGAATCTGTAATACTACACTCAGGTGCTCTGCATGCTCTTCGGAAGTCCTCGAATAAATAAGGATGTCGTCGATGAAGACGATCACAAATCTGTCGAGAAATGCCGAGAAAATCCGATTCATAAGATCCATGAATATTGCCGGAGCATTAGTGACTCCAAACGGCATCACTACGAACTCATAATGTCCGTATCTCGTCCGGAAAGCAGTTTTGGGTATGTCCTCATTTTTCACCCGGACTTGATGATAACCAGACCTCAGATCGATCTTAGAGAAAACCGTAGCTCCCTTTAATTGATCGAACAGGTCATCTATCCTGGGCAGAGGGTACCTGTTCTTTATGGTCACATTATTTAATGCCCGATAGTCGATACACATACGCATCGACCCGTCCTTCTTCTTGACGAACAGTACGGGAGCTCCCCAGGGGGAATGACTAGGACGAATAAGTCCCTTGTCGAGAAGCTCTTGTAGCTGTCCTTGCAATTCCTTCAATTCAGTCGGCGCCATTCGGTATGGTGCCTTCGAGATGGGGTTAGTACCAGGAATCAAATCAATAGCAAATTCAACATCTCTTTCAGGTGCTAACCCAGGTAAGTCATCAGGAAATACCTCTGGATAGTTGCATACGACTTCGACGTCTTCTAGCTTCGAGTCCTCTCTAGGACGAGTATCAACCATATGAGCTAGAAATCCAGAACATCCATTCTCTAACATTTTTCTTGCCTTCAGAGCCGATAAGAATTTGCCAGTCTTCTTCTTCGGCTCGCCGATAAATTCAAAGAGAATTCCCGTCTCGGGTCGGAAGATAACTCTTCGTTTACGGCACTCGATTGAAGCGCCGTATTTATTTAAGAAATCCATGCCCAATATCAGATCATAATCGGCCATATCAAGCACTATCAGATCGCAGTAGAGTTCCCTATCTGCGATACTGATCGGTGCGGCCCGCAGCATTTGGGTAGAGGGCATCACCTCTCCCGAGGGCAATATAGTCACATGATCAATATTGGATAAATAAGATTTTATTTATTTTACTAACCGAAATTTATTTTATTCATTCTTATACGTCCACATACAACTAGTACACTCAGTGAGCGAGACGGGCTGCCGTGATGCCCAACATAAAGAATAACATAGCGACACCTACTATCTCCTCGCTCATCACCCTCTGGCCCACCTCAGGATCCTCAACTGTCCCCATCGGGTCCTCATCTTCAATCTCGAGAATTTCCTCGTCCGCTTCAAGGTCTTCCTCGAACATCTCCAGCAGCTCTGGATTCTCCTCGAAGAGTTCGGGGTCCTCCTCGAACGGCTCAGGGTCCTCCTCGAAGGGCTCGGGGTCCTCCTCGAATGGCTCGGGATCCTCATCGACGGGCTCAGGATCCTCCTCGAAGGGCTCAGGATCCTCCTCAAAGGGCTCAGGATCCTCCTCAACCGGCTCGGGATCCTCCTCAGGGTCCTCCTCGGACGGCTCAGGGTCCTCCTCGGACGTCTCGGGTCCTCCTCCGAGTCTCCCAGGTCCGCTGGGAACTCATGGCGAAGGAGCTGCCTGCACAACCTCGTATAGGGCATACGGCATCTGTGCTGTCCCCAGATCTGATGCGCCACCTCTCTGGCCCGGTTGGGCAAAGAACGGAGTAAAGCTCCGATCCTATGATCGTCCGTGGCTGGAAACCCTTCCCGCTCCAGTTTCCAGAAGAGCCGATCCAGGAATCCTATGGTGCCTTGAATCCCCAGAGTCAGCCAATCCCTAACCGTCTCTATCTGCTCCAGCAGCTCACGGCATCTCTCAGGGTAGTCCTCCTGCAACATCTGGAATTGAAAAAAAAATGACATGGTTAGTACAAAACCATTCCTTTTTCAATTCGCAAATATGTACAGAGGAAAACACACACCTAATCGGTGTGGTTTACCCTAGTGATTACTATATGTAACCACCCTCTTACCCCAAATTCTAGTCATATCTATTTTACAACCAGTAACTAGATAGATATAAGCCTTAATACTACTTTGTTAGGCAAGCATCAATCATCTCATATAGTAGTACTGTACATGAAATAAATAAAGCGAGTTTAGGATTTCTTACTTGGAAGCGGCAGAAGGAAGCTTGATGTGTGTGTGATGGAGGGGAAATCTGCTCTGATACCAACTTGTAACGCCCGTCCTTATGTCTACCCTAAAGGCGGGGTTACGGGTCCATACACTCATATCATACAATCATGTTAAGCATGTATATCCAAACAAAACAGTTACATACAAGAAATGTAGTAGGCATGCCTATTGAAGACTAATTTACCAAGCATGGTTTTTCATTTCTTTTATATCTACATGCATTTACAACCTAATAGGAAGATCATGTAACACACTAAAGCATGGAATAAACATGGTTTGAACAAGATACAACATAGGAATATAGCATGAGTTATCTAGTCTTAGATACATGCAAAGGAAGCATTCATACGAAACAGAAAATAGTAATTACCTAGTATTTTCCTTAGCATGCATTCTACAATATTTAAACATTAATGATAGTATTATCTAGCATAACATAGGTTCCATACCACTAACTCAATCACAGTAGAGTAGTCATGATCATCACCCATTCAGAGTATAGCAATACAATTTCAATAGTAATTATGGGAAGCAGTTTAGATTCTAGACAAAACAAGGTAGATAGAATCTTTCGTTCTTTCCCGAGCCATCACCACACACATCCTCCAACCTTCCCTCTGCCTCTTCCTTTAGTTCGAGTATTTCTTACCGCTATCTGCAGCATAAGAAAAATAACAGGAACTAGTAAGCAAAACATGCTTAGTAAGAATCCGGGCCTACTCGCAAAATCCATATCAATACATCATATCATGTACACAATAATCAGATAGAATTATCAGCATCATAAGCATCTCATCAAAGCATCATAAACATCACATCAATTTATCTCTAAGTACTTTACGGAACAAGATCACATGATGAGAAATGTTTTTCAAAAAGGTTCCATAATGGTAAGTACTTCAAAATATCATATCATCATCAGGGCCCAGTTGTCGTACCACATCATGCGCGTTCCCTAATAAATTGGGGTAGGAGCCACCAATCTAATTAGAGCAGGACCCTTCCGTCCTACCAATGCCATGACCTTAACATGCTCATTGGATTTGTTTAACGACCCCCTTCCGAGTCGGGTACACAACTTTCCAAAGTAAAGTAATTTATCATGCAATTACTCATATATGTATATGCCTAAAGGTACTCTTAATCACTTCTCAAAGGGACACACCACACATTCGGGTGCTCTTGATCCCCTAGGGACACACCACGCATTCGGGTGCTCTTGATCCCAGTTTCAATAGAGTATCCTTTTTAAGCATATTATCAACCACATCATGTTCATGTCATAAGAGTGCCCCATGGGCTATAAGGCATGCTTTTATACCTAACAAGATAGGTCACATAATTTATACACACATCACATATGTAGTAGCATGCTTCATGGTCTCATTGGGTACTTCTCAACCCCAGGACTAGGGTTGGCCGAAACATACAAGTAAGGGAGTTTGGTTTTCAAATCAAGCATTCGTTCAAGCATTCTTACAAACACCTCAAGTACATTTCATGTAACAATGTAAACATGGTTTAAACCTCAAAGTGGGGTTAGCATCCACTAACCCTAATTTACAAGGGTTTGGCCGAAACCTTGTAGGGTACCAAACCCTAATTTTGTCCTTCCAAAAATTTGGAAACATCACATATGAGTATACCCTAGGTCTTAAGGGTTGTTTTCATGTATTGAAAAATTTCCACACACATCCCTTAGGGTGTGGCCGAAACCCATTAAAGGACAAAACCCTAGGTTTTGTTCTTGACACCATGAAGAAAATCCATCTACATGTATACCCTAAGTCTTAAGGTCTTCCCATGCATCAAAGTTGGATCAAAAACCTTCTCTTGGACCCCTTACAAGAGTTGGCCGAAACTTCCATTAAGGAAGTTCTTGTGAATTTTCAAAAGGATGAAACAAACATACATTCAATAACCATTATGCCACAGGCGAGAGGATACTTACATCCTAGCGCTGGAAATTTCGCCTTCTCTTAAACCGTAGGGTACCTTACACTTGGAGGGTATGTGAACACCCTTTTTTCCAATTTTTCTCTCTAGTGTTCCTTGGACTTAGTAGAGAACAATGGCACTTAAACTTTCCTTCTTGAAATTGCCTTAGGTTTAGAATCCTAGGGTTGGAAATTTCGAAAATACAAGGAAGAGGGCAATGGGGTTTCGGTTTTGGAAGAGTGAGGAAGAAGATAAAAAAAGAGGAAGTTATTCCAACTCCCTTATTTATACTTCCCTCATGAAAAGACATGTCTCTTCACTCTTACACACTTAACAAGCATGTTTCTTATTCTCTCAACAAGAAACAATGCTTGGTGTAGTGGTTAAGACATGGAGAGTGCAACTAGGACGTTCAAGGTTCAATCCTTGCTCCCTCCTTTTTATCACCTTTTGCACTCATCCATATCAAAGCCCATTAAGCCAAGCCCATCATGAAATTTCCTAATATGAATAATATTTTATGAATTCAGAATATTTCATAATATTCCAAAAATATTATTTCATAATATTTTTAATATTCCATATTCATGAATATAATATTTCATGCTAATATTTCATGATAATAATATTTCATGAATATAATATTTCATGTATTCATGACATTTCATAGCATGTGATTGCATGAAATTTATATCATTTTATTATAACCATTTTCATACATTGTCATGATTTTACATTGACAAATTTGGGGTGTTACATTAGCGATCTTGCTAGTTGTGTTTGGTTGCCTTCGTTTTCTGTTTTTGTTTTCTGCACTGCTTTGTTTCAATCGTTTCTTCCGCTGTGCTACTGATAAGTTTGAGTGCAGAATTCGATAAGTGCCTAAAGTCCAAGTGTTTGGCTATATTCACCCCCCCCTCTCTAGCCATCCGGGATCCAACAGAAACCTCACTACAACACCTTTAGAAGACCTAAGCACAAAGACTACTATCTTGCCTTTAACCAAGACAAGATTCGTCAAGAAACCCCAGCCCAAAATGAGTTCTCTTTAAATAGAACTCATGTTGGAAACCCGCTAACAGTCGACTACCCTCACTTGAATTTGACCGTTGACACCCCCAACGTTCAAATTCATCTGTACACCAGTCGACTGCCCCACTTACACACCTAGGGTTACACTCCCCCAGTACACTTCACTCCGCACTCGAACCGTAGGATTTCCCGAGTACAATCACACAGCACTCATACCCTCACGACTCGACTGACTCCTCATCCGCAGCCTCGACTATTTCCTTTGTGCCCTCTCATCTTCGGCTCCCGTCCCTCGGATGCATGCAAGCCTCCAACTTGCCTCCATGCCATCCTTCACGCATGCCTCGAAGTCCGCACCCATCAGCTCATCGTCCCTGCTCTCCAAGGTCCCTCAGGTGCGCACACAATCCTGCGACTTGTCTCCATGCCACCCTTCACCGTACCGAGGCCGTCCAGTCAAGTCCATATGTATAACCGGTACATCCTGCACACTCAACATACACATATGAGATAACAATGGTAAACCTAACATAAACCCTTTGCTCAAACATCAAAACACTTCGTCACTCCGGACCACAGATTGCCTCAACAATCTCCCCTTTTTTAATGTTTGACAATACGATTAAGTTAGGGAAAGCCAAATAGTAGTTAATGTTGGTTCAAGTTGCATCAATGATGTTCTCCTTTAAGTGTTTTAATGTTTGACAATATACTTAAGTCAGTGATACATTGAATAGACAAAGGGGAGCAAAGGAGAAGTAACCTAAGTTGAAGAAAAGTCCTAGTTAATCTAGGCATCGAAACCCTAAGACCTGGCAAAGGGCTGCTGGGCACCTAGCGAAGGGCTGCTGGGCACCTAGCGAAGGGCTGCTGGGCACCTAGCGAAGGGCTGCTAGGTGTCAAGACCTAGCGAAGGACTGCTAGGCACCAAGCGAAGGACTGCTTGGTACCAAAGACCTAGCGAAGGACTGCTAGGCACCAAGCGAAGGACTGCTTGGTACCGAAGACCTGGCGAAGGATTGCTAGGCACCAGGTGAAGGACCGCTTGGTAACGAAGACCTAGCGAAGGGCTGCTAGGCACCTAGCGAAGGACTGCTAGGGAATGAAGTCTTGGCCCAAGGGACTGGGCAACTTAGCTAAGCGATGACTAAGGACAGGAGTAGAGATGGGTCAGGGTTTGAGCGTCTCGAGGTCCGGAAGAATCGGAAGCTAAGCAAAAGTCCACCCGAAGGACTGGGTGGCAATCGTCTCCTGAAAGGAGTAGGTGAAAGGCTAGTTCTCGGGGATGGGAACTTGTGTCGGTTCGACCTAGGGTTTCGTGGAGATTCGAAGTCAGAACCAAGTCTTTAAGGTTAAGAATATGTGTATATGTGCTTTGTGTTTGTGTATCTTGCAGGTACCAAGAACCGGAGACAAAGCAGGCAAGTTGCTGGAAAGTGGCTGATGGGGGCGCCCCCACTATTGCGGGCGCCCAGAGCAAGGCATAAGACCCAGTATTGGGTTTAAAGGCTTGATGAGGGCGCCCGAGATGATGGGGGCGCCCCCAGTCAAGAGTAAAATGCAATTTTTGTTAAGTAAGCAGAATAGGGGTCAAGCGGGGCACCCGGAGCGTCCGGGGCACCCGGGTTCAAAGTTGTTTTTGCAGTTTCGAGTCGAAACTCAGATAAGCCCTCATGAGGGCGCCCGGGAGGTCCGGGGCACCCTGGTCAAAGGTTTTATCAGCTATGGCGAGGTCGACGCGGGGATAAAGTTTGACCGGGTTTATCGGGGAGCCCCTAGCGTCCAGGGCGCCCCCAGGAGGCCTATATAAGGGGCTTCGACCCCTCTACTTCAAACACAGCTGCTAAGTACCATTCTGATCACTCTGACCAACGACAACGCTCTAAAGACGAGGCTCTACGACCGGAAGGCTCCAGGAGGAAGTGCGCGGCACTTCGGAGGTCCAGATCGGTCGAACTTCAACCTTGTTTTGTTCGGTTTGCGTTTATTATTCCTTACTTAATTTTCTGTACTTGTGCTTGTAATTGTACACTGTAAGACGGGTTTTCTCCGCCTCCGGAAATTCTGGAAAGGAGACCAATAGTGGACTCACGCCGAGTACATAGGCCTTGGACGTACTGACCCTGGGGGGTTGGGAACAAAGTAAATAAATCCCGCTGTGTCCCTGTCTTGCTTTTATTGTTATTTACTGTTCCGTTGCACTAACGCTCTATTTAGTTCGAAAGATTTACGAAGTTTTCGAAAGATTTTCACGGTCGATATTCACCCCCCCTCTATCGACGGCACCAGTCCTACAATTGGTATCAGAGCCGAGCCGCTCTTCACCGGACTAACCGCCGACGGAGCAACGACGCCAGGAGTTGAAGGGGAGCCCAGGGGTGAATCAGGTATATTTTAATTAAAATGTCTGTTTTTAAATTTCAAATTACGTGTTTTAAGTCAAGGGAGAGAGGGCACTATAAACATCAGTGCCCTACTCGTAAGACTCGATCTACACATCGGCGGCAAAGGGGGCACCAGCGCCAGGAGTCCGGAAAAATAAGGATCACGTACAATGCTTCAAGTGCGAAAAATACGGACATTATAAGAACAAGTGTTCGACCAAGGTACGTAAGATTTATGTTCCAAAAATTTTACAAATTCCTGCACTGTATTTTGATAATTCAGTTAACTTTTCTGATAAATTAGATTTACTGCATAGTAGAATTAATATTTTGCATGACAAGTTAGAAAATGCTGATATGACTAAAATATCAAAAATTAATTATTTGATTCTGAACATTAATTTAGTAATTTCTAAAATAAATTATCATAACTTTAATACTGATAATGTTAATCCTAGTAATTTTATTTCTGATAATTTTAAACTTAATTCTGATTCTGATAACTTTAATTCTAATAATGTCAATTCTGATAATTCTTATTCAGATAAATTTAATCCTAAGGATAAATCTAAATTCTAAAATCCTAAGGATAAATCTGAATTCAAAAATCTTAAGGATAATCCTAAATTTGAAAATCCTTTAGATAATTAGGAATTCAAATTTGAAAATCCGTTGTATAACTCTAAATTCGAATTTGAAAATTCTAAAAATAATCCCGAAGTTAATTCTAAAGATATTATCTCTGAAGATAATTTTGAAGATGAAATTCTCCTGGATAATAACTTAACTATACATAATCTTGAAAGTTATTACAAAACCTTAACTAGTGGCCCCAATTACTCCTCCTACTTTGAGGACACCAAAAGATATAATTTTGAGGATAAGGAGGATATGGAACTATCTATGATCAAGGCCATAATTAATAAATATTACAAAGGTTCAAATAAATCTGAATTGTTAGAAAAATTTGAAAAGATAGATAAAAATGAAGCAGAAATTTTCGAAATAATGAAAATGATAGACTTAAATCCACAATTATTAATTAATTCAAATTAACCCAATTCAAATAAGTTCAATTAATTCAATAAACTCAAATAAATAATATTAAATTTAAATTTAAATCTAAATTAAATTCAAATTTAATTCAAATTAAATCCAAATTTAATTCAAATTAAATCCTAATTTAATTCAAATTAAATCCAAATTTAATTCAAATTAAATCCTAATTTAATTCAAATTAAATCCTAATTAAATTCAAATTTAATTCAAATTAAATCCTAATTTAATTCAAATTAAATGCTAATTTAATTCAAATTAAATCCTAATTAAATTCAAATTAAATTAAATTTAAATTCAAATTAAATTCAAATTAAATAAATTCAAATTAAATTAAATTCAAATTAAATTAAATTCAAATTAAATTAAATTCAAATTAAATTAAATTCAAATAAAATTAAATTCAAATAAATTAAATTCAAATCAAATTAAATTCAAATTAAATTAAATTCAAATTAAATCTCAATTAAATTCAAATTAATTCAAATAAATACAAATTAAATCTTAATCAAGATTAAATCTTAATTAAATTCGAATTAAATCTTAATTAAATCAATTTAATTCAAATAAACTTAATTAATTCACACTTAAATTAATTCAAATCAATTCAATCTTAATTAATTCAAATTAATCAATTTCAAATTAATTTAAACTTCAATTAATTCTTAATTAACTTGAATCCAACTAAATCTTAAATAAATTAAACTTGAACTAAAACCTTACTCAAACCGCAACAATTAATTTAATAAAATTGAATATGTCAAAGTGGGTCGACATATTCGCGGGTTCACACGACATGTATCAAATTGGGAATTTGATACATCATTAGAAACTTAATTAAGATGATTGGACTTGTTTGACTCATGCATAATTGTCATGCCATGCATTTGCTACTTCTTTTAAATATATGACATGTCATTCATATTTAAATTATATGCATATATTAGAATGGCTATAGGAAAAAGAATAATTGAAACTTGATCAACCTGGTATTGGGTGGCGGTGAGACGATAGTACGTTAGGGAAGCCAATTCTAATAAGATCAAGTATACTTGGTCTCTTTAGACTAGTGAAACTAGCCGAAGCTACCGATCCAAGACCCAAACTAGTTAGACCAGAATTTTTCAACAAGTAATTTTGAAAATGAAATTTCATTAAAAGACTTTGTCAAGGAAAGGGTTGATGATCCAATAAGGCTATGGCCAAAGAAGGCCTAGTGCCTCGCCAAGACCTGGAAGCCGATTTTTAAAATTCAAATTCAAGTTACATCTTGTCAAATTCAAATCTAACACAAGCTTCAATTAAATCTTAGAGTTAATAATAAATTAAGAAAAATGATTCAAGCATCTCACAATACACCTATAAGGCAACCATGCTTGCTGTATTGATACATCTAAAATGGGTGAGATGTTAAGGACTAATGAATTGAAAAATATTTTTCAAAATTATTTTTCAAAATTATTAGAATATTTTCCTAAAAATATATTTTCAAAATAGTGCTTCAACATAATAATGTTTGTATGGATTTCATGCTTATTTGATTGTCAATACAGTATATGCTTTCAAAAATTATATATTCTTTTGAAAATTGTTTGACTCACACAATTAGACACAAGCCTCTTAGGACAACACTAAAGTTCCTTAAGGTACTTAGATAGAGTCAAACGTTATCGGGTACAGGGGGAGTGCTTTTCATTTTTTTTGAAATGGTTTTCAAAAACTGCACTTTAAACATTACTATCATTTGAAAAATACTTTTCGAAAACTGTGCTTACTTGTGTTTTCAAAAAGGGTTTATGTTGTAAAAATTATATGTTCAAAAATTTACCTGTTTCTTTGACTTTGACAAACCCTAAAGACACAAAGGAAAGGTCCACTTCATGATCTTCAAGGACTCCTAGGATGTGTCAAATTTAGGGGGAGTCTGAGTCAAAAGAAGAATTTCAGAAAAGTTTTTTTTGATAATTATTCATTTTTTGTTAAATATTTCGTTTTAATCTGAATCAAACCTTAAGACTCAGAGGAAGAGTACTTGTGGTCAAGAAGCTTCCCAGGACTGAGTCAAGATTAGGGGGAGGTCAAATTAAAAGAATTATTTAATAACATGTTTTCATATCTTCAAAATCTTGCAAAAAATCTAAGTCTTTCAAAATACTATTATTCTATTTGGTTGTGTGACTTATGAAATTATTTTTGAAATAATGTTTACTTAGGTTGGAGAATTTCCAGGACACTTAGGAAATGTCCTTGTAGTCAACAAGGTTTCCCAGGATGGTGTCAGATTGGAAAATAAACCAAGTCAAGTAAAATATTGGGTCTTCAAAAGTTCACACATTTTTCAAAATCCACTAGCATATATTTTCAAAAGTATTATTATTTTTTTTGGCAAAACTCTGTTAATATTTACTTGAGTTTAAAAAATTTCCAGGACACTTAGGAAATGTCCTTGTGGTTAACAAGGTTTCCTAGGATTGTGTCAGACTGGAAAAGAAACCTAGTCAAGTAAAATATTATGTTTCAAAAATTACTTATATTTTTCAAAGTCTCATCTTTTTCAAAAATAGTTAGTACTTGCAAAATACGCATAATATTAATATTTTCCAAAATAGCATTCTTTCAAAAATTATGTATTTTCCAAAAGTACTTAATTTTTTTAAAAAAAAATCAATACATTTTTCAAAGGTACTTATATTTTTCAAAAATTACATAATCTTTCAAAAGTACATAGCATCTTTTTCAAAACTATGCATTTTTTCAAAAAATGCAATATATCATGCAATGCTTTCAAAAATTTTGTACTAAGTATTCTCAACAAGAACTAAAAGTTTTCATTATTGGTGCAAGTATTTTCTTAAAGTTTTTTGATGTATGACAAAGGGGAGAGGTGTGCTTAAGTTAGAAAAATTTTCTCCCAAAGATCAAAAATATAGTTCCAAAACTTATATCATTTTTTTTGTTTTTTTATCCCAAGAATAGTGAGTTAGCCCCTTCAACCAATCTAACTTAAGTTATTGTCAAACATCAAAAAGGGGGAGATTGTTGGTGCAAGTTGCATCAATGATGTTCTCCTTTAAGTGTTTTAATGTTTGACAATATACTTAAGTCAGTGATACATTGAACAGACAAAGGGGAGCAAAGGAGAAGTAACCTAAGTTGAAGAAAAGTCCTAGTTATTCTAGGCATCGAAACCCTAAGACCTGGCGAAGGGCTGCTGGGCACCTAACGAAGGGCTGCTAGGCATCAAAACCCTAACACCTGGCGACGGGCTGCTGGGCACCTAGCAAAGGGCTGCTAGGAGTCTAAGACCTAGTGAAGGACTGCTAGGCACCAAGCGAAGGACTGCTTAGTACCGAAGACCTGGCGAAGGATTGCTAGGCACCAGGCGAAGGACCGCTTGGTAACGAAGACCTAGCGAAGGGTTGCTAGGCACATGGCGAAGGACTGCTAGGGAATGAAGTCTTGGCCCAAGGGACTGGGCAACTTAGCTGAGCGATGACTAAGGACAGGAGTAGAGATGGGTCAGGGCTTGAGAGTCTCGAGGTCCGGAAGAATCGGAAGCTAAGCAAAAGTCCACCCGAAGGACTGGGTGGCAATCGTCTCCTAAAAGGAGTAGGTGAAAGGCTAGTTCTCGGGGATGGGAACTTGTGCCAGTTCGACCTAGGGTTTCATGGAGATCCGAAGTCAGAACCAAGTCTTTAAGGTTAAAAATATTGTATATGTGCTTTGTGTTTGTGTATCTTGCAGGTATCAAGAACCGGAGACAAAGCAGGCAAGTTGTTGGAAAGTGGCTGATGGGGGCGCCCCCACTGTTGGGGGCGCCCAGAGAAAGGCATAAAACCCAGTATTGGGTTTAAAGGCTTGATGAGGGCGCCTGGGTTGATGGGGGTGCCCCCAGTCAAGAGTAAAATGCAGTTTTTGTTAAGTAAGCAGAATAGGTGTCAAGCGGGGTGCCTGGAGCGTCCGGGGCGCCCGGGTTCAAAGCTGTTTTTGCAGTTTCGAGTCCGAAACTCAAATAAGCCCTCATGAGGGCGCCCGGGAGGTCCGGGGCGCCCTTGTCAAAGGTTTTATCAGCTACGGAGAGGTCGACGTGGGGATAAAATTTGACCGGGTTTATCGGGGCGCCCCTAGCGTCCAGGGCGCCCCCAGGAGGCCTATATAAGGGGCTTCGACCCCTCTGCTTCAGACACAGCTGCTAAGTACCATTCTGATCACTCTGACCGACGACAACACTCTAATGACGTGGCTCTACGACCAGGAGGCTCCAGGAGGAAGTGCGCGGCACTTCAGAGGTCCAGATCGGCCGAGCTTCATCCTTGTTTTGTTCGGTTTGCGTTTATTATTCCGTACTTAATTTTCTGTACTTGTGCTTGTAATTGTACACTGTAAGACGGGTTTTCTCCGCCTCCGAAAATTCTGGAAAGGAGACCAATAGTGGACTCACGCCGAGTACATAGGCCTTAGACGTACTGACCCTGGGAGTTGGGAGCCAAGTAAATAAATCCCGCTGTGTCCCTGTCTTGCTTTTATTGTTATATTACTGTTCCGCTGCACTAACGCTCTGTTTAGTTCGAAAGATTTATGAAGTTTTCAAAAGATTTTCACGGTCGATATTCACCCCCCCTCTATCGACGGCACCAGCCCTACAGTTAATAACAAAAACAATGCTAAATAAATGCATATGCAATGCAAGAATGGATCCTATCCCAAGGCATTCTACACCTATCCCTTCAAATTAGGAAATTTTCACAACGGGATCATATCCCATGGCATCCCACACCTAACCCTCCAAGTTAGGACTTTTCACAATGGGATCCTATCCCAAGGCATCCCACACCTAACTTTCCCAAGTTAGGGATTTTCACACCTAACCCTCCAAGTTAGGATTTTCACACACCTAACCCTCCAAGTTAGGAATTTTCCACAAAATGGGCTTTTTAAAGCTTCTCAAAAGCTCCCCCTTCATTGGACTTACAAAGGATTTTTAAGAACCCCTCCAAGGTTCCCCTTACGCCAAGAATGGAGCAATCATGCTCCTCCTTAATCTCAGCTCCCCCCTAAACCTAGGGTTTCTAGCAAAGGAGTGTTTGGTTTCCCAACTTAAACCTAACAGTTCTCCCCCTTTGCCTAACATCAAAAAGACCCAAATAATATCCCAATTATTAGTTTTTTAATCCCCAATGAACCTAAACACAGTGTACTAGATCCCCATACACTTGCTTCTTATCATTTGGATACAAAACCAGCTGCTGATACATAAATCAACCCTGGGCAGTGACTGATACTCTGATTATCAGTTTTTCTGGCCAATTTCAGAAATGCGCCAGAAATTTCACAATTCTCCAAAAATTCCCAAATTTCATGAAGAACTTTGTGGTACCTATACCTACTTGGGAAAATACATTCAGCAATGTATCTATCACCATTTGCAAGTTTGACACAAAACTCAAAAATTTTCTATGAAAATTAATGCAAACAAAGAGGCAACCTCCCCCTTAACCTATGTCTTCTCCCAATTTTCAATCTTCCACGGTTAAGTTCTACCCAACTTAACACCATAGACTCAAATTTGGTTCTACCCAATCTAACAACCAAGTTCTTCTTCCTTTGACACTATCAAAGAATTGCCCCAAGTAACCTTTCCCTTAGTGCCAAAAAGAACTCTACAAAACCTGGAAACAATCTAAAAAGGTTTGCAAGCACATTTGCTAGGATATACCTTATCCTAGAAAAATATGATCTCATGAAAAATATAAATGTGCTTGACTTTTGGTTCAATTCTCTAATTTTCACAAAAGATTGACATTTTGTATCAATTTTCAAATCCATCTATAATTCCTTGTGTTTGCTAAGTCTAATAATTATCAATTTACACAAGGAATTTGTCCTCAATTCTTTCTTTTCCCATTCATCAAGAATTTACCATTTAATATCATCTATTGAATTTAAAACACTCATCAATTTTCCTTAAAGTCCATAATATCCATATAGCCTCATTCCACATAATCACCATTAAACCATGAGGCAAACCTATGCTCAAGGAATATAATCAAGGATTTTAACTTTAGGGTCATATCCTATCAACCAAGAGCCTTTTATTCTAAAACCTAACGGATCCGTCGACTGCCCAAATGGCAGTCGACTGACAAATCGAATTGTAGGATCAATTTCGTACGCTAGAGGGGGGGTGAATACCGAATCTTCGGTTCTTTGTTCCTACAAGGTTAGTTGCGCAAGCGGAAATACAATAAAAATAAACTAACCAATAGAGAACAATGCTAACAAACCGATTTACTTGGTATTCACCCCGGACGGGTGACTAATCCCCGGACGGGTGACTAATCCAAGAATCCGTCGGTGGATCACTCCCCAGATAACCTCCGGCTAGCTCTCGTCGCTCCTTGTGGGTGGAGAAACCTCACCACAACACCTTTAGAAGACCTGAGTATAAGACTACTATCTTGCCTTTAACCAAGACAAGATTCGTCAAGAAACCCCAGCCCAAACCGAGATCCCTTTAAATAGAACTCTGGCTGGAAACCCGCTGGAAGTCGACTGCCCTCACTTGAATTCGACTGTTGACACCCCCAACGTTTGCATCCAACAGTACACCAGTCGACTGCCCCACTTACACACCTAGGGTTACACTCCCCGAGTACACTTCACTCCGCACTTGAACCCTAGGATTTCCCGAGTACAATCAACAGCACTCGTACCCTCACGACTCGACAGACTCCTCATCCGCAGCCTCGACTATTGCCTTCGCGCCCTCTTCATCTTCGGCTCCCGTCCCTCTGATGCACGCAAGCCTCCAGCTTGCCTCCATGCCATCCTTCACGCATGCCTCGAAGTCCATGCCCATCAGCTCATCGTCCCTTCTCTCCAAGGTCCCTCAGGTGCGCACACAAGACCGCGGCTTGTCTCCATGCCACCCTTCACCATACCGAGGCTGTCCAGTCATGTCCATATGTGTAACCTATACATCATGCACACTCAACATACACATATGAGATAACAAGGCTAAACCTAACTTAAACCCTTTGCCCAAACATCAAAACACTTGGTCACTCCGGACCACAGGTTGCCTCAACACTTACTACATCTCTAAGGATCTTGAGGTAAGTACCTTAGAGCAACTCTTTTTGACTTTAGAACTTCACAAATATTGATGCGTAAGAAAGAGTAAAATGGACAACATTGCCCTAAGCACAAGGAAAATCCGACACGAGGAGATATCTTCAGAAGATGAAGAAGACACGACATACATGGTAAGGAAATTGTCTAAGTATTTCAAAGATAAAGGGTTTAGTAATGTGCAAGGTAAGAAGCAAAGAATGATCCGTTGCTACAAATGTGAGGAAGAAGGGCATATTAAGGAAAACAACTCAAAGCTAAAAGCAAACAAACCCAACAAGGCAAAACACAAGAATCTAAAGGCCATATGGGGTGAATTGTCATCAGATGAGTCTGGTATCATGGAACACACTGGACTTGCGCTAATGGCTTCACACAAAGAAGAAGAAAGCATCAATGAAGGGGGAGTCATGACAGAAGAAAGTAGCGATGAAGGGGAAGCTTCGGACTTCGAAAGAGATATGATGAGTGAGGTATGTTTTCTACCTCCTGATCAACTCTATTCATGTATAAAGGCAATGATGAAATCAATATGCAAATTAAAAAAATAAAAATACAGCCTTGAAAAGACAACTAGCTTCTACATACCCGCTTGAGATGTATGATAAGCTAATGTTAGAAAATGAAAGCATAAAGGCACAAATCAAAAAATTGGAAAGTACTTGTAGAAATTCAAATTATTGTCAAATTTAAATTTTAATATTCTAGAAAATTAATTGATATTTTAAATAACATAAGTGTTAAATTGTAACAATTCCTAGGACCTACATTCCATCTAGATTTTTGATTAATCCTATTGGTAAGAATTTATTTTGGATCCTAAAATTTGTATTTAACTATTAGATGATATTTATTAATTATTTGTCATTTTTTTATTAATGCTTTATTTGTAATCTTGTTAACTTTTTAAGGGATAACTATTATAGAAAAATTAGTTTAATATTTTTTGATGATAGAGTCTGCTATGTACTATCTACAATTTTTTTTTTGAAATTACTAATATTTAAACATATTTATTATGATTTTTTATTCAAAATTATTTTTTTAATTTAAAAATACTAAAAAATTATTTTTGTCAAATTTGATTTTTCAAAATTTTTGGATTATGTTTTGAATGTTATAAAAAAATTTCAAATTTATTTGAAGTTAAAATCAAATTTTAAACTATGCACTCAGGCGCCCTTATTCCTAGGAGCCCTAATGCATACAGGCACTTGAGAAGTAAATTCTATCCCCAGCTTAGTCGTTTACGGTCGTTGGGAAGAGATAACTTCCAAGTCATGTGTCAAGCCCCCCAAGTACTCAGGCGACTATTGTGCCACATCATCATTCGAATAAAGTTGACAGCAGCTATAAATATGCCCCTAGAACTCAGTTCCAAAATAGCAATTCATTGTACTCGAAATTCATTTATGTTTTCCACTCTTTTCTCGAGTTATTCATTTTGTAAAGAGGCTTCTCCTCCCTAAGGGGATCATCTGGAGTTTGCGCTATATTTTACCTTGGATTAGCAACCTTCTTGGTTACAAACCAAGTAACTCTGTGTGCCACTTTTTCTTTTGTTTATTGCTTTAATGTTTATGTTATTTTTTGATCTAATAGTTATATTTGTTTAGCAATAACAAAAGATAAGTTTTAGTTGGAGGGGCAATTCACCTCCCTCTTGTTGATCGCATGATCACTGACAGATTAGTCAAGTTTAACTTAGGGACTCATGCTTCGACTTGAGTGCTAGTATGATTCACAATTGAATAGTATGATCTATATCATGAGTTAGTTTTAAATCTAACCTCTTAAACAACAAGCGACAAAGAGATGAATTTCTCTTGATGGATAAAAGAAGAAGTCTTTATCTTCTTCCTTTTGAGAAAAGGAGGAAACTAAATTGGAAGAGGAAAAAAATCATGTGGGATCGGTGCCAGTCGATAGAGGGGGGGTGAATATCGACTGAAACATTTTCGCGGAACTTCGTCGTTCGTGTTTGTTATCAGAGTATTAGTACGCAGCGGAATATAAAATAAACACAAATAGAGCAAACATAACTCGTAGGATTTACTTGGTTCCCAACCCCCCAAGGTCAGTACGTCCAAGGCCTAAGTATTCAGCGAGAGTTCACTAGTGGTCTCCTTTCCGGAATTTCCTAAGATGGAGAAACCCGTCTTATAGTTTAAATACAATCAATGAAATGATAAATAAATACAACTTTGTAATGTGCAAACCAAATGAAATGTCTCAGCCAACTCTGGAAGTCCAAAGCGCCACACACTTCTTCTTGGAGCCTCCTTGGTCACAGAGCTTCGTCGTAGCGCTTATGCTTCGCACAGAATGAGTAGATAGATTGAAAACCTGGTCTTTTAACCCCTTTTTATACTATGTTCTGGGGTGCTTGATAAGCTTCTGAAGTGCCTCATATTGGCCAAAAAATAATCTGTAGCAGCTAAATCAACGTAGGGATAAAGTTCCCTTCCCATGCGCCTGATAGCACTCAGGCGCCTGGGAAGCTTCAGGAGCCTGGGTTACCAGGCGTCTGAATCCATTCAGGTGCCTGGGAACCCTTTTCCCAGCTTTCTTATTTGTTTTTTGTTTTGCTCTCCTATCTTTCCTCCATCTCTAGGTACCTGCAAGACAACAAAAACACACAACAAAACAAATAATCATAAGCCTTAATTGATTGGTTCTGACTTTGGATTTCAACTGAAATCCTAGGTCGAACCGACGCCTACTATTCACTTTCCCAGGAAACGCATCCTCACCTACTCCACCCTGGAGAAGTTAGCTTTTGACAACCGGGACCTCCAGTTGGACTTTTGGTTAACCTCCGGGAACCCTACCAAACATCAGGTCCTGTTTGGTTTTAACCCTTGATCACTTTGACTAGACCTTCATATATTGTCTTTGTCAAAAATTAGGTCATGTTTGGCTAACCCTTTGTCAAACTGATCAAACCTGGGTTTACCCAACCAAACATCAGGTTCTGTTTAGCTTAACCCTTGATCACTTTGACTATACCTTAGTATATTGTTACTGCCAAACAGCAAGTCTTGTTTGGCTAAACCTTTATCAAACTGATCAAACCTAGGTTTACCCTACCAAACATCTGGTCCTGTTTGACTTAACCCTTGATCACTTTGACTAGACCTTAGTATATTATCAAACATCGAAACACTAGAGGTTGACTGTGTAACGCCCGCTTTTTTTTTCTTCAATAAAGCGGCGTTACGTTAACATACTTAGGGCATGTAGACATCATAAGGCAACGGAATAACTTTAAGACTTACACATATATGCCCTACTACCATTCCTAACATAATGACATGGGTACTTGGCATATTAACTTCATACTTTGCATCATATCATGTCATTCTTAACATCATGTCATAGAGTCACATAAGCCATTATTCAAACACATAAGTAGCAAACATAAAGTTCTAGCATAAGACCGGTAAACATATTATTTTCGTGGCCAAGTCACTACCACACACACACATTCTTGTCCTCCTACTACTTCCTTATTTTCCCCTTGCGTGATCTGCGGTATACGGAAAATAAGACTATAAGCACATCGGCTTAGTAAGACTCTTTCCTACTCACTAAAACCATTCATCACTTAATCATAAGCACATGAAACATAAACATAACTTTATGCTTGAACATAACTATAAATAAACTTACCTGGCATGATACATGACATAACATGAACATAATTAAAATTTACATGGCATGATACATGGCATAAACATGAACATAATTCAACTTAGCATAGCATAATACATGACATAGACATAAACATAATTCAACTTAACATGGCCTAATACATGACATAAACATAAACATAAATAAACATTCCTAACATGACATGATACATAAACATAAGTAAACGTTCTTAACATGACATGATACATGGCATAAACATAAACATAAGGAACCATTCTTAACATGCATGATACATGGCATAGACCTAAACATAAAGAAACATTCTTAACATGCATGATACATGGCATAAACATAAACATAAAGCATGAACTAACCTGTATGGCATAAACATAGGCATGCTTTCTATCATATCATATGGGCATCTTCTTAATATAACCATAAGCATAAATCGTTTACTATCATGCATATTTCTTGATGTGAAACATAAGTATAAGACATTACTATCATGACATAATGCATAACATGAATGAATGCATGAGTCTAATGCATATACATAAGGATGCTTAACTTTTAAAATCATACTTTTAAATACTTAAACATAATCATAACATCATTGGGGTCCCCGGCTTGTACCACATACATACATCATAATCGCGCATCCCTAAGTAAATACGAGGTAGCGAGCCCCGACCTACTAGGGTAAGGACAGCATAGTCGGTAGTCCCAGAACCGGGGCGTTCTTAAGGTACCCATCCCTGTTACACAGCTTCGATAGTGCCAGAACCGTGGACAGCATAGTCGGTAGTCCAGAACCGGGGCGTTCTTAAGGTGCCCATCCCTTGGACCCATACTTCGGTCCGATACAAGCACATTCATAAAGTAAAATACTTTACATGCTTCATCATTCATAAGACATGACATACATCTTCATTCATAAAACATGGCATGCATCTTCATTCATAAAACATGGCATGTGTAACGACCCGACCCGTCTACCAGCCCATTTACTGGCCTATTTACCAGTCCTCACGACCGTCGTACTGTCGACCATCGACCGTGCCGTCATTCATAAACATGGCATGCATCTTTATTCATAAAACATAGCATGCACTTTCATTCATAAACATAACATGCATCTTCATTTATAAACATAACATGCATCTTCATTCATAGAACATGGCCTACTTACATAAACATCATTCTTATTCCTAGTGCTTGCATGATCATGGCATATAAGGTAAGCATTGCATTATATTCATTGAACATGACATGTTTGCATAGACAATTATCCTAATCCATAGAGTTTGCATGATCATGATATATATAAGGTAAACATTGCATTTCATACATAAGCATGGTATTCATCCCAAGCATACATAAGTAGGACTTCCATAAACATACTACCTACCATTCAAGTGCATGGCATAGAACACAAGACATTCATGAATTAACCCTATTAAGCATGGCATCTAATCATAAACATATAAACATGAAACATGGTACTTAAGGTTAGGGTTATAGGTAACATAATTTCTACCACATGCTTGAACCTATATATATATACTTCATAACAAACCATAAACCATCATTCTTCAAACCCTAACTCCCCCCAAACCCTATTTACCTTGCTTGGCCGAAACCTATAAGGAAGGGTTCCATCATTCAATTAACATGTAAGAAGCATAAGGTAAAGAAACAACCATACATTACCTATAAGACCATGGGAAGCCATTAGGGCTCATGATTAGGGTTAACCCTAACCTTTAGCCCTCCTTCTTAGGGCTGGCCGAAACCCTACAAGGCCATGGGTGAATGGAAAAATTCCATAAAATCCCCACTCAAATATTAAACACCAACCATACCCTACCATAGGGCTTTCGGAACCCATACTTGAAGAAAACCTTAACCCCTTGCCCTAGATTCCTTCTTGGACGAAACCCTTAGGGTCACAAGACCTTGTGAAAATTCACATAAATCCCTTCAACCTCCCCTTGTATCATAAGGGTACACAAGATACATGAGTGAAGAGTTAAATCCAACCCTAGCCATGGAAATCCTTATGATGGTCCCAAACCCTAAAGGGTCTTAGGGTACTCCAAAAATTCCCAAAAATTATATTTATTCTCTAAACATCATGAGAACACATTAGAAAGCATGATTAAGATTCTTAACATCATCATGGACCCAAAACTCATGGTGGCCGAATGCTATAGGGGTCCAAAACATGGTTTTCTCAACATCAAAACCAAAAACCAAACTTTATATTATGCTAAAAATCAAAAGGAACTATTATACCACAGGTGAGGGAGTCTTACCTTGGTTGATCTTGATTATAGACCTTAGATTTGAGAGAAGGATGGAAATCTTGTTGCCTCTTGACCACCCCTAGCCTTTGTACCCTTGTAAAAGCCTTGGATCTTGGAGATGGAGCCTTAGGTGAACCTTTTCCAAGGGAGATCCCCTCTTGAAGTATTCGGCTAGAATGAGGGAGGAGGAGGAAGAAAAATGGAATTGATGGAAGAAAGAAAGTAACTCCCAAGCCCCCTCTTTATAACACATTAAGGAGGGTAAGTGAAGAGTCATGGTGTCTCTTCCTCTTCATGACTCTTCATATTCCCCTAAGCTTAACCAAAATCCACTTCATTTCCTCATAGCACTCCCTTGCTAGGTGAATTGGTTAGAGCATGCATGGTTGTACAAGAGGTCCAAGGTTCAATCCTTGGTGCATGCACTATTTTTTTCTATTTTATTTTTATTTTATTTCCCTATTATTTCGAAAATCCCTTAAAAATTCCCCCATAATTATGTTAATATTTCTCATTAAAACCCTTTTATATTTCTATAAATTTTCACCTAAAATTCACCAATAATCATGGTACTAGAAAGCCCATATAAGGCCCATTAGTGCCTATTTTTCCCAATTTAAATGAGAAAACATGGATTTCTAGGTTAAAATTCGAGTTAATATTTCTAGGTCCCTCGGAAAATTATCTAGATATGCTCAATATTTTAAAGAAATATTAAGAGAATTTTTCGGATCATTACAATCCCCCATACCTCGTGAAAGTTCGTCCTCGAACTTAGAATAACTTCGGGTACTTGCTGTAACGCCCCAAAATTCCCATTTTTAGTTCTTAAAGTCCTTAGAATTTTTTAAAAATGGTTTAGAAATATTCTAGATATTTTTAGGGATTTTTAGAATATTTTTATGGAATTTTTCGAGTCCGTTTAGTATAAAAAAAAAAGAAAAACGTTTAAGGGCAGCCGGGAGTTCGAACCCGCGACCACTAGAGACTAGGAGCGCGCGCGACCAGCTGGGCTAGGGTATCAAGCACAGCAAAGGATGGAGAGAAATTTATTTAAGGTGTAGTTAGGTTAATCCGCCCCATAAGTATAAATAGGTAATTAAAGAGAGAAGTTTTATTTCTCTCCTCTCCAAACCCTCACGCCGACCTCTCCTCTCTTGGGCGAAACAACACCAAGCTCTAGGGGGCCGGCCAAGGCTCTCCTCCAAGAGATATTCCTATATTCGGGATCCCCGCGACGAGAGGAACGCGTAGGCGCGAAGAATTCTCCGAGATCTCAATTTTCTTCCGAGCCCTAGACGTCAATCTTGGTTGTAAGTCCAAGATATCAATGTAAGTACTGCTCACCTGCAGTAAGAGGCGGTTTTTCCGCAAGAATTTCCCTTAAAAGTTTTTAAAAGAGATATTTACTTCTTGTTAAGATTTTTGCATGTGATCTTAGTTCATTATATGCTTATATATTTTATTGAGTGCCCTATATGAGGTTAGGGTCCAAGAAAAGCTATGAGAAAAGAAAAGAGAAGATAAAGATAAGAAAAGAAAAGGCCAAGGCCTTAAGAAATCCCCAAAAGTCAAGACTTAGGGATTTTAGCACGCAAGGTGCTCGAGAAAATGCCAAGGCATTTACAGATAAGAAAGAAAAGAAAGAAAAGCTATTTTATTTTCTAAGGCCAGTACCCGGCGTCCAAGGGCGTCGTTAAAGAAATCCAGGTGTCCAATTCCAAGGTCTTGGCCCTGGTAGACCAAGGTCTGCTCTATTAGGATTGGTGGCTCGCTACCCCAACCTTTTAGGGAACGCGCATGAGATGGTACTTACGTCTTCAGTGGATCCAAGTGATTATTATTTTCAAGTATATGCTTTAGCAAAGTTTCTAAAGTTTAAAGAGTTTTCAAAAAGTTAAAGAATAGCTAAAGATTCAAGTTGAGCCAAGAAAAGTAAATTGAGATTTATTAATGCTTGAGTATGCATGTTTTGAGTTATACATGTTCTTAGTTTTCTTTCAAGCATATTAGTATCTCATATGATTTCATATTGTTCTAGAAGCATGTTTGCATATTTCGAGATTTTGTGAGCTAGATAGTACTTACTAAGCTTTTTGCTTACTAGTTGCATTTCCTCTTACTGCAGATAAAGGTAAAGGCAAGCAATTCTGAAGGAAGGCGACGAGGCGGTGCTGAGTAAAGTGTGTGTGGTGGCTGATTTTGGAGAGATCTTGAGACGAGACAATTTAGTTATTTGAATTACAATGTTTTAGTTTATTCAATTTCAAGTTCTTGCTTTATGGAGTTTAGCGAACATTTAAGCTTTGGATAGTTTTACATGCTCAATTTCTTAGAGTAAAGATTTCATGTCATTTCATTTAGCATACATGTCCTTATGATTGCGTTGGATGAGTAAAAGTGTGAGTAGATAGAAATATTGATACTTTGTTGGAGAAATAGATGTTTGTGCCAAGATAGTACTAATTTCTCTTTGAATCAAGTTCTATTGCTTAAATATGTTTAGAAAAGTTGCATTCATGTTTCATAATGTTTTAGCAAGGTTATAGAACATGTATTTGGTGTTATGAATGCATAGGAGTCAAGATTGGTACAAATTTTATTGTTAAAGTTCATATAACTTGAATAGCTTATTTCTTTCCGCAAAAGTCCTAATTTTAAGTTTATGGATTCGTTTTGGTTGGCTAAATTGTTTAGGAAGTTGACATAGAGTATAGAAATGGTGTCAGAATTCTATATGACTCGAAAGTATAGGTTTGGTGGAGTCTTGAAGCAAGTGCCGAAACCTGATAATTCAGCTTTCAGGCGTATCAGTCGACTGATACAGTATCAGTCGACTGATACCCGAAAGATGAGTTGGGTGAGGCAGGTTTCAATAAGTATCAATTTACGAGTTTTTGAGAAAGAAAGTGTGACATGGTATCATGCATGACTACATAAGTTAGAATATCATCCTTAGATGAATTTAAAAGAAAAAAAAAGATTTCCGCATTTCTATTAGTCGTGCATTAGAGTCGAGAAGTAGACAAAAAGTAACGATCCGTCTAAGGCAGAGAAGGCGGGTCGCTACAGGTGGTATCAGAGCAGTTCCCATTCTCCAGCATCACACACACATCAGCATCAACCTTGCCGTCTTCAAGTAAGAAAGCTTTAAGTTTCAGTTTTTCTATTTCTCCTTTACTTAATTGCAGTATAGAGAAATGCTTAAGTACTTACTCATATGTGCATAGAACAAGGAAGCATGTTTAATACCTTAGTATCACGGAATCATGTTTAATCCCTAGAATGGATATTAGAGAAATGCTTAAGTACTTACTTGATTTGCCCAAAAGTATGTTTTGGGATTATGGCACGCAAGGTGCTTGATAAAAGTTTTGAGTAAGACCAAGGTCTTACTAAGCCCTAGAACGAGTTCTAGGACTAAGAAATGAGATAAGAATCAAGACCAAGGTCTTGTTATATCCTAAAGCAAGTTTGAGAACATTACCGTTAAGTGTTAAGTTATACATTTGAGGACGCCCTAGAAAGGCCCAAAACGAGGAGCAAGCTCCTAGAGGGCAAGAGGTAACAGAGTCAGTACCACCACCAAATCTCTTAGAGGTGGTGGCTCAGGAGGGTAAGGCAAGAAGCGTACCTCATTCAGTAGAAGGAACTGAAGCCAGGGAACTTCCCAGGCACAAGCAAACCATGGGATGCTTAAGCATGGTTCAAAACGTTGGAAAGAATAGTAGGGCTACTGGACTGGCATGAGGTAGAGAAGATAAAGTGTGCATCTTTCTGCCTTACGGGAGATGCTAGAATATAGTGGAAGGGAGTCAAGGCCAAGAGAAATGTCAGCCAGATGACATGGGCCGACTTCGAGACTGAGTTCTTCGAAGAATACTTTCACATGCAAGTAACCAACAAGCATTATGATGAATTCACGGAGTTCAGACAAGGAGAACTATCCGTGGATGAAGCAGTGAAGATGTTTAAGCGGTTAGCTCATCTGTGCCCAGAGCTAGTTAGCACAGAAAAAGAGATAGTTAGGCTAATGCTCAAGATGTTAAGGCCTGAGATAGCGTTAAAGGGGGCTAGCGGTGTTAAGAGGCTGCAAACCTCCGAAGAACTAATAAGTAGTGCTTTGATCACTGAGCACTACTTAAACAGTATAAAGGCCACCAGGAAGGTTGAACGAGGGAGTTCTTAACAACCTTACCGTCAGGGGAAGTGATGGCCTCTACTGAGAGGCTAAGGGCAGTATCAATCTAGATTTCCAACCGAGAGCTCTACAGTGACTTGGTAGTCCTTGAAATGAAGGATTACGATGTCATTTTAGGAATGGACTTCTTGAGCAAGTATAATGCTTCTATAGACTGCCGCAAGAGAAAAGTCAAGTTCACACCGGAAGCAGAACCTTCATTTGAGTTTATTGGAGACCCAAGGAGAAAGATAAATAGGTTCCTATCTACCTTACAAGCTCAGAGAATGTTAGAGAAGGGGTGCTCTGGTTCTAGCTCATATAGTGGATGCAAGTCAAGGAGAAGGATTGAAGAGAGAAGTAGTGAGGGTAATCTGTGACTATCCTGAGGTGTTTCCTGAAGAGTTACCAGGACTCCTTCCCAATCGGGAAATTGAGTTTGACATTGAGTTGGCCCCAGGAACCAACCCAATTTCAAAGGCACCTTATCGCATGGCACCAGCAGAACTGAAAGAGTTACAAGAACAATTGCAAGAGCTGCTTGACAAGTCATTCACCTTGGGGAGCTCCTGTACTGTTTGTCAAGAAGAAAGATGGATCTATGCGAATGTGCATAGATTATCGAGCTTTGAATAAGGTAACCATCAAGAACAGATATCCTTTGCCAAGGATAGATGATTTATTTGATCAGCTGAAGGGAGCCACAGTGTTCCCCAAAATAGATCTGCGATCAGGTTACCATCAACTCAAAGTGAAGGGGAGTGATGTGCCAAGGACTGCTTTCAGTACAAGATATGGGCATTATGAGTTTGTGGTCATGCCCTTTGGATTGACAAACGCCCCTGCGACGTTTATGGATCTAATGAATAGAGTGTTCAAGGATTTTCTGGACAAGTTCGTCATTGCCTTCATTGATGATATCCTAGTGTATTCAAAGACTCGGAAAGAACATGAAGAACACCTGAAGATAGTGTAGCAAACCTTACACCAGAAGGAGTTGTACGCCAAATTCTCAAAGTGTGAGTTTTGGCTGATCAGGTGGCCTTCCTAGGCCACATTATATCCAAAGAAGGCATTCAAGTTGATCCAGCCAAGATAGAAGCAGTCAGCAACTGGTGTAGACCCAAGAATGCCAGTGAAATCAGAAGCTTCTTAGGCCTAGCAGGATATTACAGAAAATTTATGGAGGACTTTTCCAGAATAGCCTCTCCACTCACAGCTCTGACCAGAAAGAATCAGAAGTATGAGTGGTCAGATAAATGCGAGCACAGCTTCCTAGAACTGAAGAAAAGATTGACTAGTGCTCCCATCCTGACTGTTCCAGAGAGTGACAAGGCCTTTGACATCTACAGTGATGCATCCAAGATGGGCCTTGGAGCTGTCCTCATGCAAGACGGTAAAGTGATAGCATATGCCTCCAGACAGCTCAAGGACTATGAGAAGAATTACCCTACACACGACCTTGAGCTAGCAGCTGTGGTTTTTGCACTGAAGCTTTAGAGACACTACCTGTATGGAGTGCAGTGCAGAATCTTCACAGACCATCAGAGTTTGAAGTACTTCTTCACTCAGAAGGATCTGAATATGAGGCAGCGCAGGTGGCTAGAGTTGGTCAAAGATTATGACTGTGAAATCCTCTACCACCCAGGTAAAGCTAATAAAGTGGCAGATGCACTGAGCAGAAAATCCTGTGCAGCACTGATGTCCCTATCATCACTGTCTCTACCACTTCAGAAAGAAATAAAGGATTTTAGAGTCGAGGTAATAATTGGGCAACTTTCTGCATTGACTCTAGAGTCAACCCTGCTTGTGGATATACAAAGAAAGCAAAGTCAAGACCCAGAGATCCAAAAGATCAAGCAGGAGATCCAAGAGGCAGAAAATTCAGAGTTTCGAGTATCAGATAGTGGCATCCTCTACCTTGGAGACCGCCTTTGCGTCCCCAATGATGAGGAACTAAGGAAGAATATTTTAGAAGAAGCCCACAGTACCCCGTACTCTATGCATCCTGGTTCTACCAAGATGTACCAAGATGTAAAGCAAAGATTCTGGTGGTCTGGACTCAAGCGAGACGTGGCCAGATATATCAGTACCTGCTTGACCTGCCAGAGAGTCAAAGCAGAGCACCAGAGACCAGGAGGAGTTCTACAGCCACTTCCCATTCCAGAGTGGAAATGGGAAGAAATATCCATGGACTTTATCACAGGTCTTCCAAGAACCACCCATGGACACGATGCAATTTGGGTGATAGTGGACAGATTGACCAAGTCTGCCCACTTCCTAGCCATCAAGTTATCGCATTCGGTAGAGCAGTTAGCACAGCTGTACGTGAAAGAAGTAATCAGGCTTCACGGAGTTCCGAAGTCGATCGTTTCTGACAGAGATGGGCGGTTCATCTCCCATTTTTGGAGGTGTGTTCAGGACGCCCTAGGCACCAGACTTCAGTTCAGCACAGCTTTCCATCCCCAGACAGATGGACAAACAGAGAGAGTAAATCAGATTTTAGAAAACATGCTCAGGGCTTGTGCATTGAACTTTAAAGGTAGTTGGTGTAAATTTCTGTGCTTAGCTGAGTTTGCCTACAACAATAGCTATCAGGCCACCATCAGGATGGCACCTTATGAGGCATTGTATGGCAGGAAATGCAGATCACCCATATGTTGGCAAGAAGCGGGTGAGAAGAAAGAGATGGAGTCAGGACTAGGCAGCCAGACTGAGCTTATAGATGAGACCGCTCAGGCTATCCAGACGATCCGCCAGAGGATTGAGACTGCCCAGAGTAGACAGAAAAGTTATGCTGACACACGCCGTAGGCCACTTGAATTCCAAGTTGGAGATTCAGTATTTCTCAAGGTCGCTCCCATGAAGGGAGTGGTGAGATTTGGCAAGAAGGGCAAGCTAAGTCCTCGCTACATAGGGCCCTACAAGATCATAAAGAGGGTTAGTAAGGTAGCATATGAGCTGGACCTACCAGAGGATATGTCAGCTATCCACAGTACCTTTCATGTCTCTATGCTAAAGAAGTGTATTCACGACCCTAGCCAAGTGATTCAGCCTCAGTCAGTACAGATCCAAGAAGATCATAGTTATGAGAGCAGACCGACACAGATAGTGGACAAAGCAGTTAAGAGATTAAGAAACAAAGAAGTGCCACTAGTGAAGGTCATCTGGCAGAATCGAAAGCATGAAGAGGCTACTTGGGAACGTGAGGACAGCATGAGAGAGAGATATCCAGAATTATTCTAAGTTCGAGGACGAACTTTTCATAAGGTATGGGGGATTGTAACGCACCAAAATTCCCATTTTTAGTTCTTAAAGTCCTTAGAATTTTTTAAAAATGGTTTAGAAATATTCTAGATATTTTTAGGGATTTTTAGAATATTTTTATGGAATTTTTCGAGTCCGTTTAGTATAAAAAAAAAAGAAAAACGTTTAAGGGCAGCCGGGAGTTCGAACCCGCGACCACTAGAGACCAGGAGCGCGCGCGACCAGCTGGGCTAGGGTATCAAGCACAGCAAAGGATGGAGAGAAATTTATTTAAGGTGTAGTTAGGTTAATCCGCCCCATAAGTATAAATAGGTAATTAAAGAGAGAAGTTTTATTTCTCTCCTCTCCAAACCCTCACGCCGACCTCTCCTCTCTTGGGCGAAACAACACCAAGCTCTTGGGGGCCGGCCAAGGCTCTCCTCCAAGAGATATTCCTATATTCGGGATCCCCGCGACGAGAGGAACGCGTAGGCGCGAAGAATTCTCCGAGATCTCAATTTTCTTCCGAGCCCTAGACGTCAATCTTGGTTGTAAGTCCAAGATATCAATGTAAGTACTGCTCACCTGCAGTAAGAGGCGGTTTTTCCGCAAGAATTTCCCTTAAAAGTTTTTAAAAGAGATATTTACTTCTTGTTAAGATTTTTGCATGTGATCTTAGTTCATTATATGCTTATATATTTTATTGAGTGCCCTATATGAGGTTAGGGTCCAAGAAAAGCTATGAGAAAAGAAAAGAGAAGATAAAGATAAGAAAAGAAAAGGCCAAGGCCTTAAGAAATCCCCAAAAGTCAAGACTTAGGGATTTTAGCACGCAAGGTGCTCGAGAAAATGCCAAGGCATTTACAGATAAGAAAAGAAAAGGCCAAGGCCTTAAGAAATCCCCAAAAGTCAAGACTTAGGGATTTTAGCACGCAAGGTGCTCGAGAAAATGCCAAGGCATTTACAGATAAGAAAGAAAAGAAAGAAAAGCTATTTTATTTTCTAAGGCCAGTACCCGGCGTCCAAGGGCGTCGTTAAAGAAATCCAGGTGTCCAATTCCAAGGTCTTGGCCCTGGTAGACCAAGGTCTGCTCTATTAGGATTGGTGGCTCGCTACCCCAACCTTTTAGGGAACGCGCATGAGATGGTACTTACGTCTTCAGTGGATCCAAGTGATTATTATTTTCAAGTATATGCTTTAGCAAAGTTTCTAAAGTTTAAAGAGTTTTCAAAAAGTTAAAGAATAGCTAAAGATTCAAGTTGAGCCAAGAAAAGTAAATTGAGATTTATTAATGCTTGAGTATGCATGTTTTGAGTTATACATGTTCTTAGTTTTCTTTCAAGCATATTAGTATCTCATATGATTTCATATTGTTCTAGAAGCATGTTTGCATATTTCGAGATTTTGTGAGCTAGATAGTACTTACTAAGCTTTTTGCTTACTAGTTGCATTTCCTCTTACTGCAGATAAAGGTAAAGGCAAGCAATTCTGAAGGAAGGCGACGAGGCGGTGCTGAGTAAAGTGTGTGTGGTGGCTGATTTTGGAGAGATCTTGAGACGAGACAATTTAGTTATTTGAATTACAATGTTTTAGTTTATTCAATTTCAAGTTCTTGCTTTATGGAGTTTAGCGAACATTTAAGCTTTGGATAGTTTTACATGCTCAATTTCTTAGAGTAAAGATTTCATGTCATTTCATTTAGCATACATGTCCTTATGATTGCGTTGGATGAGTAAAAGTGTGAGTAGATAGAAATATTGATACTTTGTTGGAGAAATAGATGTTTGTGCCAAGATAGTACTAATTTCTCTTTGAATCAAGTTCTATTGCTTAAATATGTTTAGAAAAGTTGCATTCATGTTTCATAATGTTTTAGCAAGGTTATAGAACATGTATTTGGTGTTATGAATGCATAGGAGTCAAGATTGGTACAAATTTTATTGTTAAAGTTCATATAACTTGAATAGCTTATTTCTTTCCGCAAAAGTCCTAATTTTAAGTTTATGGATTCGTTTTGGTTGGCTAAATTGTTTAGGAAGTTGACATAGAGTATAGAAATGGTGTCAGAATTCTATATGACTCGAAAGTATAGGTTTGGTGGAGTCTTGAAGCAAGTGCCGAAACCTGAAAATTCAGCTTTCAGGCGTATCAGTCGACCGATACAGTATCAGTCGACTGATACCCGAAAGATGAGTTGGGTGAGGCAGGTTTCAATAAGTATCAATTTACGAGTTTTTGAGAAAGAAAGTGTGACATGGTATCATGCATGACTATATAAGTTAGAATATCATCCTTAGATGAATTTAAAAGAAAAAAAAAGATTTCCGCATTTCTATTAGTCGTGCATTAGAGTCGAGAAGTAGACAAAAAGTAACGATCCGTCTAAGGCAGAGAAGGCGGGTCGCTACACTTGCGCCTCATCTCGTCCTCGTGTTCCCAGGTAGCTTTTTCGAACCGTTTACTTTGCCATAGAACCTTGACTAAGGGTACCTCCTTACTCCTTAGCTTCTTGATTTCCTGATTCAAGATCTGGATAGGTCTGCTTTCATAGCTTAGGTCCTCCTGCACTTGCACTGTCTGTGGCTCGATCACTTGGTCCATATTTGGGATACACTTTTTAAGTGTTGACACATGGAACACATTATGGACGACCGACATCTCTGGAGGCAGCTCCAGCTCATATGCCACTTTACCAACTCTTTTCAGAATCAGGTACGGCTCCACATAACGTGGACTTAGTTTTCCTTTCCTCCCAAATCTTGTCACCCCTTTCATAGGAGCCACTTTGAGGAACACCAAATCTCCAACATTAAATTCCAGTTGTCTACGCCGGACATTAGCATAACTCTTCTGCCGGCTCTGAGCAGCTTCTATCCGTTGTCGAATATTCTGTATAGCTCGGGTGGTGCCGTCGATGACATCCGTTGTGAGCCCCATTTCCTTCTTTTCACCACCCTCATACCAACAGCTCGGGTCGCTGGTGCTCTGCTTTTACTTGCTGTCAAGTCATTCAAGTACTAACATGCTAGGCTACATCCCTCTTCATACCGGACCACCAAAACTTCTCCTTTAGATCTTGATACATCTTGGTGGATCCTGGAAGCATCGAATAAGGGGTTTCATGAGCTTCCGCTAATATCTTTCTCCGCAGTTCCAGATCATTAGGGATACATAGACGATCCCTAAGATATAGTACTCCCCCGTCGGCGATACGAAAACCATCGCCCTTCCCTTCTAGGATCTCCTGTTTGATTCTCTGAAAACTCGAATCACAATTTTGTTTTTCCAATATGTCCTCAAACAGTATCGGTGCTAGTGTCATAGTGGAAAGCCGTCCAGAGATGACCTCGACTCCAAAATTAACAATTTCTCTTTCGAGTGGTTGGGGTAATATAGATATGGACATCAAGGTGGCACTTGACTTCTGGCTGAGTGCATCGGCCACCTTGTTTGCCTTCCCTGGATGGTAGAAGATCTCGCAGTCGTTGTCCTTTACCAACTCCAGCCACCGGCGTTGTCTCATATTTAGGTCTTTCTGAGTGAAGAAGTATCACAGACTCTGGTGGTCTATATAAATCCTACACTGCGCTCCATACAGATAATGCCTCAATATCTTAAGAGCGAAGACCACAGCGGCCAGTTCTAGTTCGTGAGTGGGGTAGTTCTGTTCATGTTCTTTGAGTTGACTAGAGGCGTAGGCAATGACCTTACCACTCTGCATAAGTATAGCTCCAAGTCCCAATTTGGAGGCGTCGCTGCACATGTCGAGTACTCTGGTTACTTTCCGGAAGGGTGAGAATTGGAGCACTTGTAAGTCTCCTTTTTAGCTCCGAGAAACTCCTATAGCGGTTCTTGAAGTTCTTTTAATTCACCCGGCGCCATCCGGTAAGGTGCCTTGGAGATCGGTTTAGTACCAGGAACCAATTCGATCTCGAATTCCACTTCTCTATCAGGGCTAATCCTGGTAATTCATCCAGGAATACCTTTGGGTATTCGTATACAACCCTGACGTCTTCCAACTTCTGATCCTTTACTGGACTTGCGTCAACCGCATGTGCTAGAAATCCAGTATATCCCTTGTCTAACCTCTTCTGTGCTTTGAGAGTCGATAAGGATTTCCCGGTTCCTTTTCCTTGGCTCTCCGATAAATTCAAACATAGAATCTGCCTCGGGTCGAAAGATCACCTTCCGCTTACGGCACTCGATAGAAGCACCGTACTTGCTTAGAAAATTCATTCCCATTATAACATCATAATCATGCATGTCGAGTACTATCAGATCGCAGTAGAGTTCTCTTTCTGCGATTCCGACTGGCATAGCACGCAGCATGTGAGTGGATGCCATTATTTTTCCCGAAGGTAGGGTCATTAAGAACTTGCAGTCTAGAACTTGTGGAGGCATATCTATCTCCTTAGTGTATGGCTAAAATAAGTTATTGTTATTCCTACCCCCATATCAAACTCTAAAGTATTTGATTTCATAAAAATAAGGTAAAGTATCTTTCATAGTTACATATCCTAAAGTACTTTCCATAATAAGGTATCATTCATAGTTGCATATTCTAGAATCATAAAATAAAATAAGGTATGCATAGAGGTACTTACTTGGAAGCGGCAGGAAGAGGACTTGATGTGTGTGTAGTGAGATGGTAACTGCTCTGATACCAACCTGTAACGCCCGCTTTTTTTTTTCTTCCATAAAGCGGTGTTACGTTAACATACTTAGGGCATGTAGACATCATAAGGCAGTGGAATAACTTTAAGACTTACACATATATGCCCTACTACCATTCTTAACATAATGACATGGGTACTTGGCATATTAACTTCATATTTTGCATCATATCATGTCATTCTTAACATCATGTCATAGAGTCACATAAGCCATTATTCAAACACATAAGTAGCAAACATAAAGTTTTAGCATAAGACCGGTAAACATATTGTTTTCGTTGCCAAGTCACTACCACACACACACATTCTTGTCCTCCTGCTGCTTCCTTATTGTCCCCTTGCGTGATCTGCGGTATAAGGAAAATAAGACTATAAGAACATCGGCTTAGTAAGACTCTTTCCTACTCACTAAAACCATTCATCACTTAATCATAAGCACATGAAACATAAACATAACTTTATGCTTGAACATAACTATAAATAAACTTACCTGGCATGATACATGACATAACATAAACATAATTAAAATTTACATGGCATGATACATGGCATAAACATGAACATAATTCAACTTAGCATAGCATAATACATGACATAGACATAAACATAATTCAACTTAACATGGCCTAATACATGACATAAACATAAACATAAATAAACATTCTTAACATGGCATGATACATAAACATAAGTAAACATTCTTAACATGACATGATACATGGCATAAATATAAACATAAGGAAACATTCTTAACATGCATGATACATGACATAAACATAAACATAAAGAAACATTCTTAACATGCATGATACATGGCATAAACATAAACATAAAGCATGAACTAACCTGTATGGCATAAACATAGGCATGCTTTCTATCATATCATATGGGCATCTTCTTAACATAACCATAAGCATAAATCGTTTACTATCATGCATATTTCTTGACGTGAAACATAAGTATAAGACATTACTATCATGACATAATGCATAACATGAATGAATGCATGAGTCTAATGCATATACATAAGGATGCTTAACTTTTAAAATCATACGTTTAAATACTTAAACATAATCATAACATCATTGGGGTCTCTGGCTTGTACCACATACATACATCATAAACGCGCATCCCTAAGTAAATACGAGGTAGCGAGCCCCGACCTACTAGGGTAAGGACAGCATAGTCAGTAGTCCCAGAACCGGGGCGTTCTTAAGGTGCCCATCCCTGTTACACAGCTTCGGTAGTGCCAGAACCGTGGACAGCATAGTCGGTAGTCCAAAACCAGGGCGTTCTTAAGGTGCCCATCCATTGGACCCATACTTCGGTCCGATACAAGCCCATTCATAAAGTAAAACACTTTACATGCTTCATCATTCATAAGACATGGTATACATCTTCATTCATAAAACATGGCATGCATCTTCATTCATAAAACATGGCATGCATCTTCATTCATAAAACATGGCATGTGTAACGACCCGGCCCATCTACCGGCCCATTTACTGGCCCATTTACCGGTCCTCACGACCGTCGTACCGTCGACCATTGACCGTGCCGTCATTCATAAACATGGCATGCATCTTTATTCATAAAACATAGCATGCACTTTCATTCATAAACATAACATGCATCTTCATTTATAAACATAACATGCATCTTCATTCATAGAACATGGCCTACTTACATAAACATCATTCTTATTCCTAGTGCTTGCATGATCATGGCATATTGTTGGGACCGGGTGCATGCTGACAAGGATACGGGTTCGTAAAATTTTAAATTTTTACATGCAGCGGAAGAATTAGCATAAAATAATTTCTCAAATTATTTTAACCGCGTATCTAGCATGCAACCTTATGATGTGTGGACATGATCATAAATTAAAACTTTGCGGAAAAGTAAACTAATTTACTTTGTACCTCGCGTAACTCGAAGAAAGGGACGAGATCCAACCGTAGCGTCCCTTGGAAGCTCCGCCTCTATTCGCGTCCACGCCGAGTTCTCTTCGGGATGACTTCGCAAAGCCACGAGTTTTGTGTCGATGAGAACTACTAGATTCTCCAAAGACACAACTAGAATATCAAGAGAGAAGAAAGGAAACTAACCACCAAGTAACAAAATCAAAATTCCGGGAAAGGAAGGAAGGAGTCGCGATCCGCTTCTTCTTCTTCTTCGGCACGAACTTGGTGGAGGAAACTCACGGGCACCCTAGGTGCTTGCGCCGGCCCTAGGGGAGGAGAGAGAGCCGGCCCTAGAGAGAGAAAGGGTGCCGGCCCTAGAGAGAGAGAGAGTTAGAGAGAGAGAGGGAGAGAGTTAATCTCTTGATCAATCTATTTAGGAATTCAAGCCTAGCCTTGGTTCCTTTATATAGTAGCCTCTCCCTTGCCAAGTCTCCCCTTTAACGGAATTTTTCATAAGAAATTTATCCTATAAATTTTCTTATGAATTATTCCGTTTATGCCAAGTTTTATTATAACTAACTTTATAATAAAACAAATACATATCTCCTTTTATTATGGAATAAAATTTACAAGAAATTTATAAATTTTTCTTATCATGGAAAAATCAATTCATAATTGATTTTATAAAATTAAAATAAACCGATCCATGGTTCATTTTAATTTCCATAAAAAGAATAAATTTCTATAAATTTCTTTATATAAATCTCTTCATATAAATTTCTTTATATAGATTTATTTATCCATAATTTTATAAAACAAATCGCGCTTGATTTATTTTATAAAATAAACCAAATAAATTGGTTTTCTCTCCTTGTAGTGGCCGGCCAAACCAAAGAGGGTGGGTACCCTCTTTGGCCGGCCACATCAAGCCAAACCCTCGCGAATTAAACTCATTTAATTCGCCCAATAAGCTTTCAAAAGACTTAGCCATTTTAAGCTTCCGTTGCACCTCTGATTAATTCAAATTCGACTTATTTCTCTTGATCGGAAAATCTAATTTTCAACTCGTTTTAAATCCCTTGGATTACTCGTAGTGCGTGTGACTAAATAGGCTTTCGATTTATGTTGGCCGTCTATAATCAACCAATTATAGAACGATCATGAGTGGCACCTAGTAGTACATCATGACCCCCAATTAATCGAAAGATCAACGGTTGACCTCAGAAATAATTCTGAAACCCTTCAGCAGCTCTAATGAATCGTGCCTCATTCCCTTCACCATCTTATACCCACTTGGTTCAGGACATGGTCTGTGTGTGTCAGTCCCCACTAGGCTGACTACGTCACACCTAGCCCAAGTAACGTTCTCTCATCCTTTGGATTTCTAATTACTCTCATGTATTTAAGAGACTCAAACTGTAAACATGACATGCTCTGGCCAGAGGCATTGAGTAACAATCCGACGATATGCCTGGGTATACATCTCCTCGCAAGGAGTGGTGAATCCTTTGTAGGATGTTCAAACATCTTCGGGCACTTCGGCTTATAACCAACCATCCTGGGTCCACACCTCCTTGGAGATGCTTGCTTAAGATGTTAATGTTGGGATCGGATGGCTAGAGAGGGGGGGGGGTGAATATAGCCAACCACTTGCAACTTGAATACTTATAGCGATTTTTGCAACTTAAATATCAGTAGCACAGCTGAAAGAGTAGAGAACAGATTATGCAGAAAACGTAACGGAAGCAAAACACACACAACTAGCAAGATCGCTAACAAGGAGGGTTTACAAGGTTCGGGGATAACTTGCCCCTACTCCTTGGCGTGCCCTTAAGGTGGGCGATCCCTTGATCGTCGGCAGATCAAGCCCCGGTTATCCCGGATAAATCAGCAACCTCCTTCTCGGTGGAGAAACCTCTCCACAGTGTGTTTCAAACAAGGATATAGTTTAAGCACAAAGAAACAACAAGAAGGATCTTACTCAAACACTTAGCAAGGACAAAAACACAGCAAGCTTCCCTGAGCTCCACCCAGTGGCGATCTCACGCAAGAACCCTTCTCCGTGTCTTCCCACTGTCGGACTCCAAGCCTCTTGTTTTCTCCTTCAAGCGCTCAAGTAAACGATGGTTGCTTCTCAATTGCTTGCTCAAAAGTGATGAAGATCGCAAGAACACAGCAGGCAAGTTGTGGAGAACTCAAGGCACGGCAAGAACAATAGTTCGCAAGACTTGCTTCAACGAATCCATCCACCGCCCTTTTTGATTCTTCACATAGCACCAGGTGACAACATCTCTGTAGCTCCCAGCTACTCATCTGCCAACGCCAGCCTCTACTGAGCTATCTCTGGACTCACTGAGCTCCCCTCAGTCATGCTCCAGTCTCCGCTCCAGTCTGCAGCTCGCCGTTGCAACCTGAGATGGGAAAATGGACAAACCTGCTCCAAGGAAAGGCTCCATTGACCTCTCCTTAAGTGTTTGAATCCTTCCCTGTCACCTGTAGCTTGATCAGAGTATTAGAACAGCAAATCAACCAGCATATCAAATATCAGAGGAAAGTGGTAGCAAATCGGTTGTGTTCAGACGCAATCAGAGCGTCTGACAATGTAATTTGAATTAAAGTGATCGGTCACCGGACCGATCAGAGAGACTCCTGATCGGTCTGCAGACCGATCAGGCTAGGTCCAGACTGATCAGGATCCGTCCTGATCGGTCCCCAACGCTCAATCAGAAATTGCGATTCCTTTGTGACTTCTCCTGATCGATCATCGGACCGATCCCAGGTTGTGGATCGATCACCTGAACGATCCACCCCTTTCTTGGGCGATTTCTGAGCTTCGCAGTCCAGACCTCCTGATCGGTCATCAGACCGATCAGGCAGCCTCCTGATCGGTCACCAGACCGATCAGATCATGACCAGACCGATCAGGATAGAGCCTGATCGGTCATAGTGAGGAACCTGCGACGCTGGATCGTTCACCAGAACGATCTGCACAGTGATCCTGATCGGTCAGCAGACCGATCAGGAGCAGTTCAGCGAGGGAACTCAACCTCACTGCTCGCTCCCTAATCGGTCACCAGACCGATCAGGAGCCAGTCAGTGGGTGAAACGCATACTCCCTGATCGGTCACCAGATCGATCAGGAGCAACACAGTAGGTTCCCAACCTCACTGTGTGCTCCCTGATCGGTCACCCGACCGATCAGTCATCGCTAGATCGGTCACCAAACCGATCCACGAAGGAGCAGCGTGCCAGAATCCCTGATCGATCACCAGACCGATCCAGGGACTCAAACTCAGCCCTCCAAGCTAAGTTACCATTCACCTTAGCCCTCCAAGCTAAGGATTTTCCATCTAACTCTCCAAGTTAGGAATTTGCACCTAACCCTCCAAGTTAGGACTTTTCACCTAGCCCTCCAAGCTAGGACTTTTCACCCAACCCTTCCGAGTTAGAACTTCATCCAACCTAGCCCTCCAAGCTAGGCACCTGACCCTCCAAGCCAGGACTTTTTCACCTAATTCTCCAGGATGGGAATTTGCACCTAACCCTCCAAGTTAGGACTTTTCACCTAGCCCTCCAAGCTAGGACTTTTCATCCAACCCTTCCGAATTAGGACTTTTCCAACACCTAGCCCTCCAAGCTAGGATTTCTCACACCTAACCCTCCAGGTTAGGATTTTTCCAACACCTAGCCCTCCAGGCTAGAATCCTCCATATCATGCCTAATCCTCGATCAGGACTTAATCATAATCATCATCATCATCAACCTAAACTAAAATCGTTGTCAACACCAAAACAACAATCAGGGCCAGACTGCATCAACAATCTCCCCCTTTTTGTTGTTTGACAACCCAATTTTAAGTTTAGGGATTCTCAATCAATTTTCCAAATTTAGAATCATAGGGGAATCCAGATCCTCCCCCTACAACATGATCATTCTAAACATAACCAATTCACACTCTCCCCCTTTGTTGAACACTGAAAAGGGGCAAGAGGGACTGTTAAGATTAAAACAAACTCCCCCTCAACCCTAGAGGTATCCCAAATCAACAAAGATGTGATAGTTTGTGGAATAATCATATGACCTCATGTGAAAAAGATATAGCAAGACATACCAATCACATGCATCATATGAGTATGAAGTATAAACTCACAAAGCATGCCGTAATATCCATAAATATCAAGTAGACATGGCATTGTAAGCATGAACATGGCAATAGATCAAAGATGCAGATCATAGTCATATAAACAACATGGCATCAATAATAAACAAACTAAGATCAGATAAGCATGTGAAGCAAAGTCAGACAAGTCAAAGCATAAGACATTCAGACAAGTAGCAAAATACATGTGACACAAGGTCACGACAATCAAGTCATAGAGCATACAGCCCAGAAGTCATATGACATCGTCATCAGAATCATCAATATATATGATATCCCCGGGTGAAGGGCCACTGGGGGACGCACCATCAGGAAACGTATGATGATACCATTCTTCATACCATCTGTCCTGAAACGTGCTCAACTCAGAGACATCAGATGCCAGGGCATCAAAACGGCGATCAAAAGACTGGAACTCGGAACTGACCTCCTGTCGCCAAAGCTCGGCGATGTGTAGTTCGCATTCTATCTTTCGCTCTATCTCCGCAACCTGCCAACTGAGGTCAGGAGCCCACTCATCATAGTCTGCAGTAATAGCTAGCGCCCCCTGGTCAAGAACTGCTTGCGGTAGCTCCCCCACTCGATTGCGATCCTTCCATCTCAGCCCCTCGATCCCGAGAACAATGCCGGACTGAGCAAGCATACGACGATCCAGGCGGCAGTCTTGTCGAGTCATCGGCACAATTTGGCCCTGTGACACGTCGATGCCAATCGACTCCAGCCAGGCAGTGATGATATGGCCGAATGGCATGTAGACTGACTGGGATAACGGCATACTGTGGACGATGATAGAAAGATAGACCGAAGCCACTGGGTCAAAGTCTAACTGCTGATGCATCCCGTAAAGCATTATGCAGTGGAATGGATGAATCTCATCAAGGTGTTTCGAAGTAGTAGGAAGGAGACAATTTGTGATGATTTTAAACAACACATAGTCAGCAGGGGAAAGACGAAGAGCAGGAAAAGTGGGAAAGTCACGGGTGCGCTTACCAGAACCCCCTGGCCTGGGATGGCCTAGAAAGTACTCGTAGATGGAATCAGGAGTCACTCCATTGAAGGGAACTGGAAGGGGATTAGGAGGAACAGGGTAGAGAAAGAAATCATTGTTTGATCTGCGACAGCCGAGAAAATTAGTGAAAATAGCTTGATTGAAATCAAGATCAATACCGGTAACACGGGTTCGCCATCCCGTGCTCCACCCAGTGCCCTCTCCACACATCATGTTGTTATAGAATTCAGAGACCAAATCAAGGTTGATTGGTCTCTCAAGATAAAGAATAGATTGGAGATTATAATGTGTGATAATGTGTTGGATGGTTGGGCAATGTTCATAGATGAAGGAATGGTCGATAGTTCGACATGGCATTAACTTGAAGTTGTGCCACTGGAATTTGAAAGCAAGACCAGGACTCTGAAACCGAGTAAGTTGAGAAGATGTAGATGACGAAGAAGTTTTCCCTCTTGAACTGCCCTCTAAAACCTCCTTTCCCTTAGAAGGCTTTCTAAAGGGTTGAATTGATCATGACACAGAATTCAAATTATTAGAACGATCATACAATTAGGGTGAATCACGACAAAGCAAGAATTGATCATTTATAGGATGAGACCCAATCAAAAGATAGATAGATTCGATCAAGATCAAACGTAGGATAGTGAAGAGATGAAAAATTGATCATTTAGTTGGAATGGAAGTCCATGGCAACAACAAGTAAGTCACGACACAATAGCAAGAATAAGAACAAAACTTGGTTAGCTTCACAAACATATATTCCAAGAGCTGTTGTGAAAAGAAAACTGAAATCAAAGCTTACTTAGGCGCCATTGAAGTTTGTTTGAAGGGATTGCAAGACTGAGAAAGAACTTGCGGTGGAGAAGGAGACTTCGAGCACACAAGAACTTGCAGTTAGGAGAAGACGCCCGTAGAAGTCTTCGCAAGAGCTCGCACGCGCGTGAAGAAGGGAGACGTAAGAACTCTCTCGCTCGCACAAGGTTGCACAGAAGAGGGTGTTTCGGCGCTAGGGTTTGGAAAAACGAGGTTTTGGAGAGAGTTAATCGGTTGGTGGATCGGTCCACCAACCAGAATTTAATGCGTTTGAACGGATCACCGTTCGATCTGGTCGCGTCCAGACCGATCAGACTACATCCTGATCGGACTGGCATGGGCCTGATCGGTCGGATGACCGATTAGACGCGCTCCTGATCGGTCGGGTGACCGATCAGGATACGATCAGTAGGGTCCGGAGATAAACCTCTGAGCTCCCTGATCGGTCTGTGAACTGATCCCCACAGGGTGCCAGATCGGTCCGGAGACCGATCCAGGCTGGCTCAGAATCCTTGGTCAAAAAGTTCGGAGAGTCACCGCTGACTCTCTGATCGGTTTGTGGACCGATCACCACAGAAAGGGGTCAGATCGGTCTAGGGACTGGTCAGCCCTATGCCTGATCGGTCCGGTGACCGATCAGGGTTCCTGATACGAACTGAAATGTTCAGTTTCAGAACTTCTTAATTTTTCAAACGATATTTGATGGACTTTGTCGGACTTGGACATGATCCCATGACTAGAATTGATCCCTGAACAAGAATCAAAAGTCCTTATAGGTTCAACAATCACTTTGACCCATACAGATGGAGTCAAACTCAATCAACAATCAATCAAGCAAATTCGACTAAGTTTTGATTCCAAATTCAAGTTTCCAATCAAGTTGCCTTGATTGGAATGTCCAAGTATGATCATGGAGCCATATACACATATGTTATGCAATGGTTTTCCCCATACTTGGTCACCACCGTGATTATTATCTCGTCAACTTAATTTCTCAAGTGATGCAATGACATTTTGAGAAATTGAGTTGAACCTAACATCTCACCCCATATCTAGCAAACAAAAACGTTTTGTTAAACCTTATAGTTTGTGTGAGATGTTCCCAACGTGACCCAATTGTTCCCAACAATTTGAAATAATCATGGAGTGTTTGAGTGCAAATAGAAAGACTATGAAGTGCGACCCATTCCCAATTCCCGTCTTAGAAAGCTAAATTCATTTTCGGGAAGTGGTTTAGTGAAAATGTCAGCTAGGTTTGACTTTGACTCTACATGTGAGAGTATGATGTTCCCCCTAGCTACATGATCCCTAATGAAGTGGTGTCTTACTTCAATATGTTTTGTCCTAGAATGATGGACTGGATTCTTGGTTAAGTTGATTGTGCTAATGTTATCACATAACACTTGCACACCCTTGTAACTCAGGCCATAGTCCTCTAAGGTGTGAATCATCCACAACAATTGCGATATACTCTCTCCCATGGCGATATATTCTGCCTCGGTAGTGGAAAGAGCAACACAATGTTGCTTCCGACTCGACCAACTTACTAAGGACGACCCTAAGAATTGGCAGCCCCCACTAGTGCTTTTCCGGTCCAACTTACATCCAGCGTAGTCGGAATCCGTATAGCCCATCAAATCAAAAGATTCGGTACGGGGATACCAAAGACCTACACCAATTGTGCCCTTGAGATATCTCAAAATTCGCTTAACAGCAATTAGGTGAGATTCCTTGGCACAGACTTGATACCTCGCGCACATACCTACAGCAAATAGTATATCTGGTCGACTAGCTGTGAGGTATAGCAAACTGCCTATCATGCTTCGATATTGAGTTAAATCAACAGGTTTACCACTCTCATCATTGTCTAATCTTGTGTTTGTAGCCATGGGAGTGGTTACCTCTTTCGAATCACTCATATTGAATTTTCGAAGCATTTCATGTGTATACTTTGATTGGTGCACATGGATACCATCGCGAGTTTGCTTGATTTCAAGTCCAAGGAAGAAAGTCAACTCTCCCACTAGACTCATTTCAAACTCACTCTCCATGTGTCCAATGAACTCATTTAAATAGCCCTTATTGTTTGAGCCACAAATTATGTCATCGACATATACTTGGGCTACAAATATATTCTCACCATCTCGTCGTAGAAACAGTGTAGGATCTATTTGACCTCTAACGAAGCCCTTTTCAATCAAGAATGTCGACAACCGCTCATACCAAGCCCGGGGTGCTTGTTTAAGGCCATAAAGTGCCTTTTTGAGCTTGAACACGTGGTTTGGATATTCGGTACTCTCAAACCCCGGAGGTTGTTCGACATAGACCTCTTCCCTAATCAAACCATTTAGGAAGGCCGATTTGACGTCCATTTGAAATAATTTGAAGCCACGATGTGCTACAAATGCAAGCATCAATCGGATGGACTCTAAACGTGCCACGGGAGCATAAGTCTCATCATAATCAAGGCCTTCAACTTGACTGTAGCCTTTGGCTACCAAGCGTGCCTTGTTTCTAATGATTTCTCCCTTGTGGTTCAATTTGTTCTTGAAGACCCATTTGGTTCCAATAATGGTGGTCTTCTTAGGTCTAGGGACTAAGTCCCAAACTTGACTCCTTTCAAATTGACCTAGTTCATCTTGCATCGCGATAATCCAATCGGGATCATTTAATGCTTCATCAATTTTTCTAGGTTCAATTTCGGAAATTAGAGCAACTTCATTAGCCTCATTCCGGAAGAATGATCTAGTCCTAACCCCTTGATGGATGTCTCCAACAATTTGTTCTTGGGGATGACTAGAGGCTAGTCTAGTTTGCCTTGGTGTTGGTGGTGCTTCTTGAACGGGTTCACTAGACACAGGTTCAGCCTCAGGATCCGGCTGATCAATGAGTTGTCTGGCTCACCGTCATCCGACTCATCACCATCAACAACACTTGGAATTTCATTCAAACTAAGTCTCCTTAGTTCGAGTTGAACTCCTTCTGCATTTTCTGATTGGTCAATTGACTTCGGAATTTCTTCAAAAACCACATCAGAAGACTCTTCAACTAATCTAGTTTTCTTGTTGTAGACTCGGTAGGCTTTACTAACGAGGGAGTACCCGACTAGTATCCCTTCATCAGCCTTTGCCGTGAACTTTCCAAGGTGATCCTTGGTGTTTAGGATGAACACCTTACAACCAAACACCCTAAGATGTTTAACCGTAGGTGGTTTTCCAAACCAAAGTTCATGGGGAGTCTTTCCTAAAAATCTATGAATCAGGACTCTGTTTTGCACATAGCACGCTGTATTTACAGCTTCGGCCCATAAGTAACTCGGGAGTGAGTACTCATTGAGCATGCTTCGTGCAGCCTCTTGAAGTACACGATTCTTCCTCTCTACAACACCATTTTGTTGTGGTGTTCTAGGAGTAGAGAACTCATGTCTATAACCCTTATCTTGGCAAAATTCTAAAAACCTTTGATTTTGAAATTCACCTCCATGATCACTTCTAATTGTCTTAATTGTTAATGATTTCTCATTTTCAACTCTTCTACAAAAAGAAATGAAAATATCTAAGGTTTGGTCCTTATATTTCAAAAAGTAGGTCCATGTGTATCTAGTGAAATCATCAATGATAACAAAGCAATATCTACTTCCATTCAATGATATAATGTACTACAATCAAATAGATCCATGTGAAGTAAATCTAATGCATTGGAAGTACTTACAGCGCTTTTACCTTTATGTGCAGATTTTGTTTGCTTACCCATTTGACACGCATCACATAATTTGTCTTTTCCATACTTGATGCTCGGTAAGCCTCGAACTAGTCCCTTGGTGGCCAACTTCCGGATGTTCTTCATGTTCACATGTGCTAACCTCCGGTGCCAAAGGGTGGACTCTTCTTCTTTTGACATGAGACACTTAGCAAAAGCATTAGTAGCACTTTTAAGTGAAACTTGATAAATATTGTCTACTCTTGTCCTACTAGTACCGTGTCCAAGGTGTCATTTTGTCTAACTAGACATTGACTTGGTTGGAAGTCAATTGTGTAACCCGTGTCACACAATTGACTGACACTTAGGAGATTAAACTTCATCCCCTTGACTAGAAGGACATTTGAGATTCTAAGACATTCGGATATTTGAATGTCTCCTATTCCTATGACCTTAAGACTACCATTGTTACCAAATGATACATTACCTCTACTTTTCTTGTGAAGTGTGGTAAACAATGATCTATCCCCGGTCATGTGTTTGGAGCATCCACTATCAACGAACCAAGTTGATAGATGCTCCCCCTCAATCATAACCTACACAATTCGAAAAATAGAAGTTTTAGGTACCCAAACCTTGGGACCTAAAGTGTCAACTAAACATGACTTAGGCACCCATGCCTTGACAACTTTCTTTTGAGTCTTGGGTGTCCTAGATTGTCTCATGTCAGTCCTAGACATGAGAGATACAAATGAGGGTTCCTTAGGGCGGTAACCAATACCGGCCCTATTGTAAACCGCTCTTTGGGCATTTAGGATCATATCTAGGGTCTTAGAGCTATTTGAGAATTTCCCAAGAATATTCTTGAGCTTCTCAACTTCACTCTTTAATGATTGGTTTTCCTCTACTAACACGTTATCATGCAAATCACTGATTTCCTCAACCTTAGAGGATTTCAAATCTACGATCTCATGTTTCAAAGATTTAATTTCATCTTCTAGTAATTCAACATGCAAGTCATCAATGTTATCATCCCTAGAAGCTTTCAATTGAGCAATTTCTAATTGCAATGCTTTAACCTTACTTTTGGATTTCTTAAGCATACTAGTTAAACATGCAATTGCTCTATAGCATTTTTCAAGCTCGGGAGAAGTTACCTCTTCATCATCCGAAGATGATGAAGCCGTGTTTGCGGAGCTTGAAGATTCATCACTGCTCTCCTCTCCAAGAGCCATGAGTGCCACTTGCCTTGTGCTCTTTTCCTCCTTTTCATCATCGGATGAGCTAGAAGATGACTCATCCCAAGAGGCCTTCAAAGCTTTCTTCTTCTTCTTGGATCTCTCTTCTTTTCTTTTGGATTTCTCCTCCTTCTTCTTAAGCTTCGGACATTCATTCTTAAAATGCCCTTTCCTACCACACTCAAAGCAAGATGCATTATTCTTATCAAGTTTGAATTCACTAGTGTTACCTCTACTTTTGAAACGTCGGTCTCTTCGCATCATCCTCCTCACAAAGTTGGCCATTTCGGATGAGGAGGAGCCGCTGCCATCTTCCTCGGAATTGGATTCGGATTCGGAAGAAGATGAAGATGATGAGACCTCCTTCTTCTTCTCCTTCTTCTTCTTAGTGGCTCGGTCCCCTGCAACTAAGGCAATCCCCTTCTCCTTGGGGCCTTTGTTAGCCATCTCATGCAATTCCATCTCACAAAATAAATCATCTAATTTCACAATAGATAAATCCTTGGATACTTTGTAGGCATCCACCATAGATGACCACAAAGCATTCCTTGGAAATGCTTTCAAAACATACCTCACAAGGTCGCGGTTCTCGACCTTTTCATCAATTGAATGAAGCCCATTGAGGACTTCCTTGAAACGACTATGAAGCTCACTTACCGACTCATTCTCCTTCATGGAGAGATTTTGGAGTTGATTGAGGAACAAGTCCCTCTTTGCAATCCTCGAGTCTCGGGTGCCTTCATGGAGCTCAATGAGTTTGTTCCACAAGTCCTTTGCACTTGTGAAAGGACCAACTTTGATGAGTTGATCTTTGTTCATGCCACATTGTAGAGTGACAACCGCCTTCGCGTCGGCTTCACTCTTTCTTGTTTGTTCGGCAGTCCACCGTGAAGACTCGAGTTCTTTGCCTTCGTCATCCTTAGGAGGAATGAATCCCTCCTTCACTGCGAACCAAGTGTGGATATCCATCTTCAAGTAGTATTCCATCTTTGATCTCCAATACTGGAAGTCGGAGCCATCAAAGAATGGAGGTCGGGTGGTGGAGAAACCTTCTCTCAAAGCCATCTTTTTGATAACTCTTGGATGTTAAGCCGTAAACAGAGCCCCAAGCTCTGATACCACTTGTTGGGATCGGATGGCTAGAGAGGGGGGGGTGAATATAGCCAACCACTTGCAACTTGAATACTTATAGCGATTTCTGCAACTTAAATATCAGTAGCACAGCGGAAAGAGTAGAGAACAGATTATGCAGAAAACGTAACGGAAGCAAAACACACACAACTAGCAAGATCGCTAACAAGGAGGGTTTACAAGGTTCGGGGATAACTTGCCCCTACTCCTTGGCGTGCCCTTAAGGTGGGCGATCCCTTGATCGTCGGCAGATCAAGCCCCGGTTATCACCGGATAAATCAGCAACCTCCTTCTCGGTGGAGAAACCTCTCCACAGTGTGTTTCAAACAAGGATATAGTTTAAGCACAAAGAAACAACAAGAAGGATCTTACTCAAACACTTAGCAAGGACAAAAACACAGCAAGCTTCCCTGAGCTCCACCCAGTGGCGATCTCACGCAAGAACCCTTCTCCGTGTCTTCCCACTGTCGGACTCCAAGCCTCTTGTTTTCTCCTTCAAGCGCTCAAGTAAACGATGGTTGCTTCTCAATTGCTTGCTCAAAAGTGATGAAGATCGCAAGAACACAGCAGGCAAGTTGTGGAGAACTCAAGGCACGGCAAGAACAATAGTTCGCAAGACTTGCTTCAACGAAGCCATCCACCGCCCTTTTTGATTCTTCACATAGCACCAGGTGACAACATCTCTGTAGCTCCCAGCTACTCATCTGCCAACGCCAGCCTCTACTGAGCTATCTCTGGACTCACTGAGCTCCCCTCAGTCAAGCTCCAGTCTCCGCTCCAGTCTGCAGCTCGCCGTTGCAACCTGAGATGGGAAAATGGACAAACCTGCTCCAAGGAAAGCCTCCATTGACCTCTCCTTAAGTGTTTGAATCCTTCCCTGTCACCTGTAGCTTGATCAGAGTATTAGAACAGCAAATCAACCAGCATATCAAATATCAGAGGAAAGTGGCAGCAAATCGGTTGTGTTCAGACGCGATCAGAGCGTCTGACAATGTAATTTGAATTAAAGTGATCGGTCACCGGACCGATCAGAGAGACTCCTGATCGGTCACCAGACCGATCAGGCTAGGTCCAGACCGATCAGGATCCGTCCTGATCGGTCCCCAACGCTCAATCAGAAATCGCGATTCCTTTGTGACTTCTCCTGATCGATCACCGGACCGATCCCAGGTTGTGGATCGATCACCTGAACGATCCACCCCTTTCTTGGGCGATTTCTGAGCTTCGCAGTCCAGACCTCCTGATCGGTCATCAGACCGATCAGGCAGCCTCCTGATCGGTCACCAGACCGATCAGATCATGACCAGATCGATCAGGATAAAGCCTGATCGGTCATAGTGAGGAACCTGCGACGCTGGATCGTTCACCAGAACGATCTGCACAGTGATCCTGATTGGTTAGCACTGACCAGGAGCAGTTCAACGAGGGAACTCAACCTCACTGCTCGCTCCCTGATCGGTCACCAGACCGATCAGGAGCCAGTCAGTGGGTGAAACGCATACTCCCTGATCGGTCACCAGATCGATCAGGAGCAACACAGTAGGTTCCCAACCTCACTGTGTGCTCCCTGATCGGTCACCCGACCGATCAGTCATCGCTGGATCGGTCACCAGAATGATCCACGAAGGAGCAGCATGCCAGAATCCCTGATCGATCAACAGACCGATCCAGGGACTCAAACTCAGCCCTCCAAGCTAAGTTACCATTCACCTTAGCCCTGCATGCTAAGGATTTTCCATCTAACTCTCCAAGTTAGGAATTTGCACCTAACCCTCCAAGTTAGGACTTTTCACCTAGCCCTCCAAGCTAGGACTTTTCACCCAACCCTTCCGAGTTAGAACTTCATCCAACCAAGCCCTCCAAGCTAGGCACCTGACCCTCCAAGCCAGGACTTTTTCACCTAATTCTCCAGGATGGGAATTTGCACCTAACCCTCCAAGTTAGGACTTTTCACCTAGCCCTCCAAGCTAGGACTTTTCACCCAACCCTTCCGAATTAGGACTTTTCCAACACCTAGTCCTCCAAGCTAGGATTTCTCACACCTAACCCTCCAGGTTAGGATTTTTCCAACACCTAGCCCTCCAGGCTAGAATCCTCCATATCATGCCTAATCCTCGATCAAGACTTAATCATAATCATCATCATCATCAACCTAAACTAAAATCGTTGTCAACACCAAAACAACAATCAGGGCCAGACTGCATTAACAGTTAAAGTATAAGTCTCCATGACCAAGATGACTTGAACACCGCAAGTCAAAGGATCATCGCACTTAAGCTGCAGTAAGAACTTCACTGACATGTCTATATATAGACTACCATGTGAAGTTTTACATTCAGTCACTCCAATGAACTAGTTCCCTTAACTAGCATTCATGTTTATCTCCGGACATCCCAATGTCACCAGCCAGTGTGAATCAGCTGATTAGAGAATAACCCATGCTAGTCTCAACAGAATTGATAGTGTTCGTATTTATCAATTCATCGACTAGGGATATTTTCAATACTTCACAATTGCACATGTAGAGATAATCACTAGTTGTGAATTCATCACAAATTCTCTCATGCTGTGAATTGTATTACAGACATTTAGTAAATGAGTTTAAGATCCCAATCAAATACACAAACATGTATACTCAAATAGTGAATTTTCATTTATTAAAATAAATGTTTACAATCATAAGACGATTGCCTTAGGACACTTCTCTCATATTACTAACAAACTCCCACTTGGCCTAATGCCAATCGCTACGGTATCCAATACCAGAGGCTCTAACATGACCCTCAAACTTGCTTTGAGGCAAGGCCTTAGTTAAAGGATCCGCTAAATTCCTTTCAGTGGGAATTTTCTCAATTTGTATGTCATTCCTACTTATAATCTCTCTGATCAGATGATAGCAACGAAGCACGTGTTTGGATCGCTGATGAGACCTTGGTTCCTTTGCTTATGCAATAGCTCCATTGTTGTCGCAGTAAACCGACACTGCTTCATCAATGGTTGGCACCACACCAAGTTCGGAGACAAACTTCTTGATCCAGACTGCTTCCTTTGCTGCTTCCGAAGCTGCGATATATTCCGCTTCCGTGGTAGAATCCGCTACGGTGTCTTGCTTGGAACTCTTCCAACTTATTGCGCCTCCTTTCAAAGTAAATACGTATCCAGACTGGGATTTGGAGTCATCCTTATCTGTCTGGAAATTGGCATCTGTATACCCACGTATTACCATATCTCCTTCTCCATATATTAGGAACACATCCTTAGTTCTTCTTAAGTACTTAAGGATTGTCTTGACAGCTGCCCAATGATCCATTCCTGGATCCGACTGGTATCTGCTTGTGACGCTCAGAGCATACGATACATCGGGCCTTGTACATAACATAGCATACATAATAGATCCTATCGCGGATGCATAAGGAATCTTATTCATGCAAATCCTCTCGTCTTCTGCGCGGACACATAGACTTTGAAAGGTTGATCCCATGCCTGATGGGAAGGTAACCTTTCTTGGATTCCGACATGCTAAACCTTTTTAGCACTCGGTCTATATATGTAGACTGTAAAAGACCAAGTAACCGTTTTGATCTATCTCTATAGATTCTAATCCCAAGGATATAGGTTGCTTCTCCCAGGTCTTTCATGGAGAAAGTTTTGGACAACCAAATTTTAACTGTCTGTAAGACTGATATATCGTTTCCTATAAGCAATATGTCATCGACATATAGCACTAGGAATACGACTGCACTCCCACTAACCTTCTTGTACACACAAGGTTCGTCAGGATTTTTCATCAGGATTTTATGAGAAATCAAACTCTTTGATTGTCTCATCAAAACGGATGTTCCAGCTCCTGGATGCTTGCTTCAGTCCATATATGGATCCCCGAAGCGTACATACTTTGGTTTTATCAACCGATGTGAAACCTTCAGGTTGTATCATGTATGCATCCTCAAGCAGGTTTCCATTAAGGAAAGCTGTTTTCACATCCATTTGCCATATCTCATAATCATAATGAGCTGCTATGGCTAGGAGCATCCGAATGGATTTAAGCATAGCTACTGGCGAATAGGTTTCGTCATAATCAATTCCTTGTTTCTGATGATATCCTTTTGCCACTAATCTAGCCTTAAAGGTAACAACATTACCTTCCATGTCGGTTTTCTTCTTGAAAACCCACTTGCACCCTATGAGCTTAATCCCTTCAGGTGGGTTAACCAAGTCCCATACTTGATTTTCGTACATGGAATCCATTTCCAACTTCATGGCTTCAAGCCATTTGTCCCTTTCTGAATTTTCAGAACATCTTCATAACTGATAGGTTCATCATCGCTTATGAGTAACACGTCGTTCGATTCACTTATGAGAAATCCGTATCTCTCTGGAATATTGCGTGTCCTATCAGACCTACGAAGAGGTGGTGTTGTCTTAGGTTCAACTGATAGCTTATCATTATGAGTTATTGGTTGTGGGTCTAGACTAGGTGTCTCTGTAATGTCTATTGGAGTTTCTTGAACTTCATCAAGTTCAATGCTACTCCCACTGTTTTCTTGTAAAAGAAATTCTTTTTTCAGAAATACAGCATGCCTTGAAACAAACACCTTTTGTTCCAAGGGATGATAGAATTGGTAACCCTTCGTTTCCTTAGGGTATCCAATAAATAGACATTTATCAGATTTAGCATCCAATTTGTCTGATACAGTCCGCTTCACATAAGCAGGACAACCCCATATCTTAAGGTGAGTTAAGTGAGGTTTCTTACTATTCCATGTCTCATATGGAGTAGTAGAGACTACCTTGGTCGGGACTCTGTTTAGCAAGTAAACAGCTGTCTTAAGTGCATAGCCCCAAAAGGATTTTGGAAGAGTTGCATGATTCATCATCGACCTAACCATGTCTATTAAGGTTCGGTTGCGCCTCTCAGATACACCATTATGCTGTGGTGTATACGGCGGAGTCCATTGGGACAATATCCCATTGTCCCTAAGATAATCTTGAAACTCTTGACTTAAGTATTCACCACCCCGATCGGATCGAAGTATCTTAATACTTTTGCCAAGCTGTTTCTCTACTTCATTTCTGAACCCTTTGAATTTCTCAAAAGCTTCAGATTTGTGTTTCATCAAGAACACATACCCGAATTGTGAGTGATCATCGATAAAGGTGATGAAGTAGCTATAGCCTCCTTGTGCAAGAGTTGACATTGGTCCACATACATCGGTATGTATTAGACCAAGCAATTCTCCCACTGGATTACCTTTTCCGGAGAAGGGTAATTTGGCCATCTTGCCTTTTAAGCATGATTCGCATGTATCAAATGAACCGGGTTCAAATGATTCTAAAATTCCACATCGGTGTAATTTGGTTATGCGTTTCTTACTTACATGGCCAAGACGACAATGCCACGTGTAGGAGTCTATTCGATTATCTATTCGAGCACGTTTGTTGCTAACTTCGATATTGAAAACGTCACCGGATAAATCTAACGTGTAGATACCATTGCACAAAGTTCCATTCCCATAAAGAACGCCATTTAAAGTTATGTAACAACAATTGTTACTGAAAGTTAAATGATAACCCTTTTCATTCAAACATGAAATAGATATAATGTTCTTTATTAACGAAGGAACAAAATAACAATTATCCAATTCTAAGACACGTCCAGTGGGGAGCTTTAGCAAATATTTTCCGATGGCAACAGCAGCAATCTTTGCTCCATTTCCAACTCGCAAATTCGCTTCTCCTTTGATGAGTCTTCTTCTATTCCTTAGCCCCTGTATGTCATTACATATATGTGAGATACACCCAGTATCAAGTACCCAGGTATTTGAGGAAATAGAGTGACATTCAATAACGAAGATACCTGAAGAGGATGGGGCATCGGATGTCTTCTTCTTCAAGGACTCAAGATAAACTTTGCAGTTTCTTCGCCAGTGACCCTCCTTGCCACAGTGATGGCAAGTTCCTTTTGGTGTCTTTTCAGTCTTTTTGGCCTTTTTCTTCTTTCCCTTATTCTGTTCTTTGGCCTTCCTCTTAGAACCTTTCTTCGAGGAACCAACTAACAGTACCGTCTTTTGATCCTGCTTCACAGAAGGCTCTACAGTCTTCAGTAGGTTGAGCAACTCAGGAAACTGGTCTGGAGTTGCATTTTCAGGAGGACGGTTGGGAAGTTGATCTTCAAGGACATAAGCAAGCTTCTCTGCCTTGAGGACTATCCTCAGGTTTCGAAGCCAGTCCATGAAGATTGGCCCAGTCAGTTTATTGGTGTCCAAAATGGAACGCAAATTCAGAGAAGACATGATCGAGTGATTATCCTAGAAATACAAATTGAGCTTATATGAGAAGAATGATAAAGAATACATCAACATACATTAATAAAATCCTATTTATTTTTCCAATTGAATAACCCTTTTTATCATTTCGGGAGATCGTAGGAACATCTCCAAATAGGTTGATATCCAACCATAGATACGAACAACCATGGCTGTGGCCATCAAGTTATTCTTAGCTATGAAGGTAGGTAATTATACCGATTACATATCACATATATGTAACTATCACTTTATGCTACCAACTAATTGAATGTTTGCATAAATCATTGGGTTGTTAACTCATTAACAAGTATGTAACATTTTACATAGCACCCAACTGCACCTCTCTTTACATCGACCTTGGCTGTGGCACAACAAATCGATGCTCCAAGCTTAAGGCAGACCCATTAATCAAGAAATAGTTTTAATATGGTTGGAGCTCATTCAACCGTTTAGTCAGGCTTGGATGTGTCCAACAACCAAAACTAAGGATTGACCTCTGACTCCAACTATATTATTCATAAACTAATTCCATGGTTTGAACATGTTGAGGTTCAAGTCGGGCATGGATGTGTCCATCAACCCAAACGAGAAACAAAACTCCGGTTCTAACCATATTAATGGAAGGTGTTAGCCTTAATATTTTGTAAGGGGTTTTGGGTCTCATCTTTTCTAAGCACATTCATGACATATGATTATGTCATGACTAACGATTTCCTTAATAAAGTATGTATGTGACTTAATTTATCATGTCTCATTAATTGAATTAGGAACCGGATTTCCTAATTTTAATTTCATACTTTATTCAAGGAATTGTTTTGGGAAACAATTTCCTAAATTGTCATAATCAATTTCGGAAATAATATGTTTAAGACTTTGATTTCTCTTAATCAAATCTTATTAAATTAAGAGACAATTCCCTTAATTCAACCACATATTATTTTCATGAAAATCTCATTTAAGAAAACTCTATAGGAAACCATTTTCCTAATTAATTTTGGAGACAACAATATGTAAGAGCATCACCTCTTAAATCATATTTTATTCATGGATTTAATTAATTACAACAAATTGTTTTCTAAGGGTGGCTCCCCGAGGCTCAGATACCCAAAGAAAAGAAATTTGTCGTAAATTCAATTTGGTCCGCTTCTGAAGCGCAACCAAATTAAACATGACAATTTCATTCAAAATTGGGAAATTAAATTACAACAACTAACTTTAAATTGGACGGCTCCCCGAGGCTCAATCCAAAATAAAGAATTTTGTTGATAATTTAAAACCAATTTGAATTTAATTGTCAATTAATTATCCATAAATTTGTCTAGACTTTCTTGAAAGAAAGTGCCCAAAATTGCGAGATTTCATAATAGGTTTTCAGAATAATTGTAAGTTTCTGGTACAAAGAAAACTTACATATTTCCAAAATTGGAAAATTTCTAAAATAGGAAATTTTCCAAAGATGGGAAGTTTTCTCAATTATCATAAAATTTCAGAAACTAGGATATTTCAAACGTTTGTGAAATTTCATGAGGATTTCCAAACTTTGAAATTCCTAAATCTAAAATTTATAATAATTGGAAAATTTCCATAATTGAAAATTTTTTCAAAATTGAGATTATGACAAAGTTTTCCGCAAAACAATTATATGATTATGTCGAACACTAACCGGCTCTGATACCACTGTTGGGACCGGGTGCATGTTGACAAGGATACGGGTTCGTAAAATTTTAAATTTTTACGTGCAGCGGAAGAATTAGCATAAAATAATTTCTCAAATTATTTTAACCACGTATCTAGCATGCAACCTTATGATGTATGGACATGATCATAAATAAAAACTTTGCGAAAAAGTAAACTAATTTACTTTGTACCTCGCGTAACTCGAAGAAAGGGACGAGATCCAACCGTAGCGTCCCTTAGAAGCTCCGCCTCTATTCGCATCCATGCCGAGTTCTCTTCGGGATGACTTCGCAAAGCCACGAGTTTTGTGTAGACGAGAACTAGTAGATTCTCCAAAGACACAACTAGAATATCAAGAGAGAAGAAAGGAAACTAACCACCAAGTAACGGAATCAAAATTCCGGGAAAGGAAGGAAGGAGTCGCGATCCGCTTCTTCTTCTTCTTCGGCACGAACTTGGTGGAGGAAACTCACGGGCACCCTAGGTGCTTGCGCTGGCCCTAGGGGAGGAGAGAGAGCCGACCCTAGAGAGAGAAAGGGCGCCAGCCCTAGAGAGAGAGAGAGTTAGAGAGAGAGAGGGAGAGAGTTAATCTCTTGATCAATCTATTTAGGAATTCAAGCCTAGCCTTGGTTCCTTTATATAGTAGCCTCTCCCTTGCCAAGTCTCCCCTTTAACGGAATTTTTCATAAGAAATTTATCCTATAAATTTTCTTAGGAATTATTCCGTTTATGCCAAGTTTTATTATAACTAACGTTATAATAAAACAAATACATATCTCCTTTTATTATGGAATAAAATTTACATGAAATTTATAAATTTTTCTTATCATGAAAAAATCAATTCATAATTGATTTTATAAAATTAAAATAAACCGATCCATGGTTCATTTTAATTTCCATAAAAAGAATAAATTTCTATAAATTTCTTTATATAAATTTCTTTATATAAATTTCTTTATATAAATCTCTTCATATAAATTTCTTTATATAGATTTATTTATCCATAATTTTATAAAACAAATCGCGCTTGATTTATTTTATAAAATAAAGCAAATAAATTGGTTTTCTCTCCTTGTAGTGGCCGGCTAAACCAAAGAGGGTGGATACCCTCTTTGGCCGGCCACATCAAGCCAAAATCTCGCGAATTAAACTCATTTAATTTACCCAATAAGCCTTCAAAAGACTTAGCCATTTTAAGCTTCCGTTGCGCCTCTGATTAATTCAGATTCGACTTATTTCTCTTGATCGGAAAATTCAATTTTCAACTCGTTTTAAATCCCTCGGATTACTCGTAGTGCGTGTGACTAAATAGGCTTTCGATTTATGTTGGTCGTCTATAATCAACCAATTATAGAACGATCATGAGTGGCACCTACTAGTACATCATGACCCCCAATTAATCGAAAGATCAACGGTTGACCTCAGAAATAATTCTGAAACCCTTCAGCAGCTCTAATGAATCGTGCCTCATTCCCTTCACCATCTTATACCCACTTGGTTCAGGACATGGTCTGTGTGTGTCAGTCCCCACTAGGCTGACTACGTCACACATAGCCCAAGTAACGTTCTCTCGTCCTTTGGATTTCTAATTACTCTCATGTATTTAAGAGACTCATACTCTAAACATGACATGCTCTAGCCAGAGGCTTTGAGTAACAATCCGACGATAGGCCTGGGTATACATCTCCTCGCAAGGAGTGGTGAATCCTTTGTAGGCTGTTCAAACATCTTCGGGCACTTCGGCTTATACCCAACCATCCTGGGTCCACACCTCCTTGGAGATGCTTGCTTAAGATGTTAAAGTATAAGTTTCCATGACCAAGATGACTTGAACACCGCAAGTCAAAGGATCATCGCACTTAAGCTGCAGTACGAACTTCACTGACATGTTTATATATAGACTACCATGTGAAGTTTTACATTCAGTCACTCCAATGAACTAGTTCCCTTAACTAGCATTCATGTTTATCTCCGGACATCCCAATGTCACCAGCGAGTGAGAATCAGCTGATTAGAGAATAACCCATGCTAGTCTCAACAGAATTGATAGTGTCCGTATTTATCAATTCATCGACTAGGGATATTTTCAATACTTCACAATTGCACATGTAGAGATAATCACTAGTTGTGAATTCATCACAAATTCTCTCATGCTGTGAATTGTATTGCGGACATTCAGTAAATGAGTTTAAGATCCCAATCAAATACACAAACATGTATACTCAAATAGTGAATTTTCATTTATTAAAATAAATATTTAGAATCATAAGGCGATTGCCTTAGGACACTTCTCTCATATTACTAACAAATATAAGGTAAGCATTGAATTATATTAATTGAACATGACATGTTTGCATAGACAATTATCCTAATCCATAGAGTTTGCATGATCATGATATATATAAGGTAAACATTGCATTTCATACATAAGCATGGTATTAATCCCAAGCATACATAAGTAGGACTTCCATAAACATACTACCTACCATTCAAGTGCATGGCATAGAATACAAGACATTCATGAATAAACCCTATTAAGCATGGCATCTAATCATAAACATATAAACATGAAACATGGTACTTAAGGTTAGGGTTATAGGTAACATAATTTCTACCACATGCTTGAACCTATATATATATACTTCATAACAAACCATAAACCATCATTCTTCAAACCCTAACTCCCCCCAAACCCTATTTACCTTGCTTGGCCAAAACCTATAAGGAAGGGTTCCATCATTCAATTAACATGTAAGATAGCATAAGGTAAAGAAACAACCTTACATTACCTATAAGACCATGGGAAGCCATTAGGGCTCATGATTAGGGTTAACCCTAACCTTTAGCCCTCCTTCTTAGGGCTGGCCGAAACCCTACAAGGCAATGGGTGAATGGAAAAATTCCATAAAATCCCCACTCAAACATTAAACACCAACCATACCCTACCATAGGGCTTTCAGAACCCATACTTGAAGAAAACCTTAACCCCTTGCCCTAGATTCCTTCTTGGCCGAAACCCTTAGGGTCACAAGACCTTGTGAAAATTCACATAAACCCCTTCAACCTCCCCTTGTATCATAAGGGTACACAAGATACATGAGTGAAGAGTTAAATCCAACCCTAGACATGGAAATCCTTATGATGGTCCCAAACCCTAAAGGGTCTTTGGGTACTCCAAAAATTTCCAAAAATTATATTTATTCTCTAAACATCATGAGAACACATTAGAAAGCATGATTAAGATTTTTAACATCATCATGGACCCAAAACTTATGGTGGCCGAATGCTATAGGGGTCCAAAACATGGTTTTCTCAACATGAAAACCAAAAACCAAACTTTATATTATGCTAAAAATAAAAAGGAACTATTATACCACAGGTGAGGGAGTCTTACCTTGGTTGATCTTGATTATAGACCTTAGATTTGAGAGAAGGATGGAAATCTTGTTGCCTCTTGACCACCCCTAGCCTTTGTACCCTTGTAAAAGCCTTGGATCTTGGAGATGGAGCCTTAGGTGAACCTTTTCCAAGGGAGATCCCCTCTTGAAGTATTCGGCTAGAATGAGGGAGGAGGAGGAAGAAAAATGGAATTGATGGAAGAAAGAAAGTAACTCCCAAGCCCCCTCTTTATAACACATTAAGGAGGGTAAGTGAAGAGTCATGGTGTCTCTTCCTCTTCATGACTCTTCATATTCCCCTAAGCTTAACCAAAATCCACTTCATTTCCTCATAGCACTCCCTTGCTAGGTGAATTGGTTAGAGCATGCATGGTTGTACAAGAGGTCCAAGATTCAATCCTTGGTGCATGCACTATTTTTTTCTATTTTATTTTTATTTTATTTCCCTATTATTTCGAAAATCCCTTAAAAATTCTCCCATAATTATGTTAATATTTCTCATTAAAACCCTTTTGTATTTCTATAAATTTTCACCTAAAATTCACCAATAATCATGGTACTAGAAAGCCCATAAAGGCCCATTAGTGCCTATTTTTCCCAATTTAAATGAGAAAACATGGATTTCTAGGTTAAAATTCGAGTTAATATTTCTAGGTCCCTCGGAAAATTATCTAGACATGCTCAATATTTTAAAGAAATATTAAGAGAATTTTCCGGGTCGTTACAATCCCCCATACCTCATGAAAGTTCGTCCTCGAACTTAGAATAACTCCGGGTACTTGCGCCTTATCTCGTCCTCGCGTTCCCAGGTAGCTTCTTCGAACCGTTTACTTTGCCATAGAACCTTGACTAAGGGTACCTCCTTACTCCTTAGCTTCTTGATTTCCTGATCCAAGATCTGGATAGGTCTGCTTTCATAGCTTAGGTCCTCCTGCACTTGCACTGTCTGTGGCTCGATCACTTGGTCCATATTTGGGATACACTTTTTAATTGTTGACACATGGAATACATTATGGACGACCGACATCTCTGGAGGCAGCTCCAGCTCATATGCCACCTTACCTACTCTTTTCAGAATCAGGTACGACCCCACATAACGTGGACTTAGTTTTCCTTTCCTCCCAAATCTTGTCACCCCTTTCATAGGAGACACTTTGAGGAACACCAAATCTCCAACATTAAATTCCAGTGGTCTACGCCGGACATCAGCATAACTCTTCTGCCGGCTCTGAGCAGCTTCTATCCGTTGTCGAATATTCTGTATAGCTCGGGTGGTGCCGTCGATGACATCCGTTGTGAGCCCCATTTCCTTCTTTTCACCACCCTCATACCAACAGATCGAAGACCTACATCTCCTCCCGTACAACGCTTCATAAGGTGCCATTCCGATAGTAGCTTGGTAGCTATTGTTGTAAGCGAATTCCGCTAAGCATAGATATCGACACCAGCTCCCTTTAAAATCCAAGGCACAAGCTCGCAACATGTCTTCTAGTACTTGATTCACCCGTTCAGTTTGCCCATCAGTCTGAGGGTGAAAGGCGGTACTAAATCGCAATTTAGTGCCAAGTGACTTCTGAACACACTCCCAGAAATGCGAAGTAAAGCGACCATCCCTATCTGAGATGATGGTCTTGGGAACTCCATGAAGTCTGATTACCTCCTTAACATATAATTGAGCCAGTTGCTCCATTGAATCAGTCATCTTGATTGCCAGGAAGTGAGCAGACTTCGTCAGCCTGTCCACAATTACCCAAATCGCATCATATCCATTCGTAGTCCTGGGAAGCCCTGAAATAAAATCCATAGAGATGTCTTCCCATTTCGACTCCAGAATTGCGAGTGGCTGCAAACTCCTCCGGGTCGCTGGTGCTCTGGTTTTACTTGCTGACAAGTCATGCAAGTACTAACATGCTGGGCCACATCCCTCTTCATACCGGACCACCAAAACTTCTCCTTCAGATCTTGATACATCTTGGTGGATCCTGGATGCATCGAATAAGGGGTTTCGTGAGCTTCCGCTAATATCTTTCTCCGCAGATCCAGATCATTAGGGATACATAGACGATCCCTAAGATATAGTACTCCCCCGTCGGCGATACGAAAACCATCGCCCTTCCCTTCTAGGATCTCCTGTTTGATTCTCTAAAAACTCGAATCACAATTTTGTTTTTCCAATATGTCCTCAAACAGTATCGGTGCTAGTGTCATAGTGGAAAGCCGTCCGGAGATGACCTCGACTCCAAAATTAACAATTTCTCTTTCGAGTGGTCGGGGTAATATGGATATGGACATCAAGGTGGCACTTGACTTCCGGCTGAGTGCATTGGCCACCTTGTTTGCCTTCCCTGGATGGTAGAAGATCTCGCAGTCGTAGTCCTTTACCAACTCCAGCCACCAGCGTTGTCTCATATTTAGGTCTTTCTGAGTGAAGAAGTATCACAGACTCTGGTGGTCTGTAAAAATCCTACACTGCGCTCCATACAGATAATGCCTCAATATCTTAAGAGCGAAGACCACAGCAGCCAGTTCTTGTTCGTGAGTGGGGTAGTTCTGTTCATGTTCTTTGAGTTGCCTAGAGGCGTAGGCAATGACCTTACCACTTGCATAAGTATAGCTCCAAGTCCCAATTTGAAGGCGTCGCTGCACATGTCGAGTACTCTGGTTACTTTCTGGAAGGGTGAGAATTGGAGCACTTGTAAGTCTCCTTTTTAGCTCCGAGAAACTCCTGTAGCGGTTCTTGAAGTTCTTTTAATTCACCCGGCGCCATCCGGTAAGGTGCCTTGGAGATCGGTTTAGTACCAGGAACCAATTCAATCTCGAATTCCACTTCTCTATCAGGGCTAATCCTGGTAATTCATCCAGGAATACCTTTGGGTATTCGTATACAACCCTGACGTCTTCCAACTTCTGATCCTTTACTGGACTTGCGTCAACCACATGTGCTAGAAATCAAGTATATCCCTTGTCTAACCTCTTCTGTGCTTTGAGAGTCGGTAAGGATTTCTCGGTTCCTTTTCCTTGGCTCTCCGATAAATTCAAACATAGAATCTGCCTCGGGTCGAAAGATCACCTTCCGCTTACGGCACTCGATAGAAGCACCGTATTTGCTTAGAAAATTCATTCCCATTATAACATCATAATCATGCATGTTGAGTACTATCAGATCACAGTAGAGTTCTCTTTCTACGATTCCGACTGGCACAGCACGCAGCATGTGAGTGGATGCCATTATTTTTCCCGAAGGCAGGGTCATTAAGAACTTGCAGTCTAGAACTTGTGGAGGCATATCTATCTCCTTAGTGTATGGCTAAAATAAGTTATTGTTATTCCTACCCCCATATCAAACTCTAAAGTATTTGATTTCATAAAAATAAGGTAAAGTATCTTTCATAGTTACATATCCTAAAGTACTTTCCATAATAAGGTATCATTCATACTTGCATATTCTAGAATCATAAGGTATCATCCATACTTGCATATTCTAGAATCATAAAATAAAATAAGGTATGCATAGAGGTACTTACTTGGAAGCGGCAGGAAGAGGACTTGATGTGTGTGTAGTGAGATGGTAACTGCTCTGATACCAACCTGTAACGCCCACTTTTTTTTTCTTCCATAAAGCGGCGTTACGTTAACATACTTAGGGCATGTAGACATCATAAGGCAGCGGAATAACTTTAAGACTTACACATATATGCCCTACTACCATTCCTAACATAATGACATGGGTACTTGGCATATTAACTTCATACTTTGCATCATATCATGTCATTCTTAACATCATGTCATAGAGTCACATAAGCCATTATTCAAACACATAAGTAGCAAACATAAAGTTCTAGCATAAGACCGGTAAACATATTGTTTTCGTTGCCAAGTCACTACCACACACACACATTCTTGTCCTCCTGCTGCTTCCTTATTATCCCCTTGCGTAATCTGCGGTATAAGGAAAATAAGACTATAAGCACATCGGCTTAGTAAGACTCTTTCCTACTCACTAAAACCATTCATAACTTAATCATAAGCACATGAAACATAAACATAACTTTATGCTTGAACATAACTATAAATAAACTTACCTGGCATGATACATGACATAACATGAACATAATTAAAATTTACATGGCATGATACATGGCATAAACATGAACATAATTCAACTTAGCATAGCATAATACATGACATAGACATAAACATAATTCAACTTAACATGGCCTAATACATGACATAAACATAAACATAAATAAACATTCTTAATATGGCATGATACATAAACATAAGTAAACATTCTTAACATGACATGATACATGGCATAAGCATAAACATAAGGAAACATTCTTAACATGCATGATACATGACATAAACATACACATAAAGAAACATTCTTAACATGCATGATACATGGCATAAACATAAATATAAAGCATGAACTAACCTGTATGGCATAAACATACGCATGCTTTCTATCATATCATATGGGCATCTTCTTAACATAACCATAAGCATAAATCGTTTACTATCATGCATATTTCTTGACGTGAAACATAAGTATAAGACATTACTATCATGACATAATGCATAACATGAATGAATGCATGAGTCTAATGCATATACATAAGGATGCTTAACTTTTAAAATCATACATTTAAATACTTAAACATAATCATATCATCATTGGGGTCCCCGGCTTGTACCACATACATACATCATAAGCGCGCATCCCTAACTAAATACGAGGTAGCGAGCCCCGACCTACTAGGGTAAGGACAGCATAGTAGGTAGTCCCAGAACCGGGGCGTTCTTAAGGTGCCCATCCCTGTTGCACAGCTTCGGTAGTGCCAGAACCGTGGACAGCATAGTCGGTAGTCCAGAACCGGGGCGTTCTTAAGGTGCCCATCCCTTGGACCCATACTTCGGTCCGATACAAGCCCATTCATAAAGTAAAATACTTTACATGCTTCATCATTCATAAGACATGGCATACATCTTCATTCATAAAACATGGCATGCATCTTCATTCATAAAACATGTCATGCATCTTCATTCATAAAACATGGCATGTGTAACGACCCGACCCATCTACCGGCCCATTTACTGGCCCATTTACCGGTCCTCACGAACGTCGTACCATCGACCGTGCCGTCATTCATAAACATGGCATGCATCTTTATTCATAAAACATAGCATGCACTTTCATTCATAAACATAACATGCATCTTCATTTATAAACATAACATGCATCTTCATTCATAGAACATGACCTACTTACATAAACATCATTCTTATTCCTAGTGCTTGCATGATCATGGCATATAAGGTAAGCATTGCATTATATTCATTGAACATGACATGTTTGCATAGACAATTATCCTAATCCATAGAGTCTGCATGATCATGATATATATAAGGTAAACATTGCATTTCATACATAAGCATGGTATTCATCCCAAGCATACATATGTAGGACTTCCATAAACATACTACCTACCATTCAAGTGCATGGCATAGAACACAAGACATTCATGAATAAACCCTATTAAGCATGGCATCTAATCATAAACATATAAATATGAAACATGATACTTAAGGTTAGGGTTATAGGTAACATAATTTCTACCACATGCTTGAACCTATATATATATACTTCATAACAAACCATAAACCATCATTCTTCAAACCCTAACTCCCCCCAAACCCTATTTACCTTGCTTGGCCGAAACCTATAAGGAAGGGTTCCATCATTCAATTAACATGTAAGATAGCATAAGGTAAAGAAACAACCATACATTACCTATAAGACCATGGGAAGCCATTAGGGCTCATGATTAGGGTTAACCCTAACCTTTAGCCCTCCTTCATAGGGCTGGCCGAAACCCTACAAGGCCATGGGTGCATGGAAAAATTCCATAAAATCCCCACTCAAACATTAAACACCAACCATACCCTACCATAGGGCTTTCGGAACCCATACTTGAAGAAAACCTTAACCCCTTGCCCTAGATTCCTTCTTGGCCAAAACCCTTAGGGTCACAAGACCTTGTGAAAATTCACATAAACCCCTTCAACCTCCCCTTGTATCATAAGGGTACACAAGATACATGAGTGAAGAGTTAAATCCAACCCTAGCCATGGAAATCCTTATGATGGTCCCAAACCCTAAAGGGTCTTAGGGTACTCCAAAAATTTCCAAAAATTATATTTATTCTCTAAACATCATGAGAACACATTAGAAAGCATGATTAAGATTTTTAACATCATCATGGACCCAAAACTCATGGTGGCCGAATGCTATAGGGGTCCAAAACATGGTTTTCTCAACATCAAAACCAAAAACCAAACTTTATATTATGCTAAAAATAAAAAGGAACTATTATACCACAGGTGAGGGAGTCTTACCTTGGTTGATCTTGATTATAGACCTTAGATTTGAGAGAAGGATGGAAATCTTGTTGCCTCTTGACCACCCCTAGCCTTTGTACCCTTGTAAAAGCCTTGGATCTTGGAGATGGAGCCTTAGGTGAACCTTTTCCAAGGGAGATCCCCTCTTGAAGTATTCGGCTAGAATGAGGGAGGAGGAGGAAGAAAAATGGAATTGATGGAAGAAAGAAAGTAACTCCCAAACCCCCTCTTTATAACACATTAAGGAGGGTAAGTGAAGAGTCATGGTGTCTCTTCCTCTTCATGACTCTTCATATTCCCCTAAGCTTAACCAAAATCCACTTCATTTCCTCATAGCACTCCCTTGCTAGGTGAATTGGTTAGAGTATGTGTTAAATCCGACACTTTTATTTCGCTCTAGAAAATTTTTCAGAAAACACCCTAGGTTTATCGGGCCCTTAGACAAAATTTCGGAGAGTAAAATGTAATAAAACTAAAAGTTTCAAGGGCTAATGTGTAAGGAATTAAAGCACTAGGGGTGTTCTTGCGATTAGGCTGAAAGTGACTGGACCAAAATGTAAAAATGCCACCCCTTTTTGTGTTTAAAGCCCTCGGCCGCAAACTCCTCCCCTCCGCGTGCCCTAGCTGCAGACGAAGCCGCAGCCACCGCAGACGAAGCCGAAACCACCGCCCGATCGACTCGACTTCTGCTCCTTCCTGCGAGCCCTCGCCGATGCAGTCGATCCAGGCGAGCTCCGGTGAACAACGGCACGCAAACGCCCTGCTCCGGCCAAGCGATGCTGCGAAGGAGAAGGTCGGGCACTGTTATCACGCATGGATCATCCGGAGAGTCTGTGTAGCTCTCCTAGCTTTGGAAGTGAGAAGGTGAGGTCAGCCCGTGCCCTCCTATAGAGTTGCTTTCCCATTCGATCGAGTTTTCCTTTGATTCGGATTAAGTTCGGATTTGGGATGTATTAGTTTTGCTTTGATCGGAGGGAGGTTTGTATAGGTTAATTGACACTACGGTGTGGTTTCAGGACTATTGGTTGCTGCTAGGGTTTTGTGGTTTTGGAAACTGAAGTCGGATGATGATGATGCTCGATTCTGTGGGTTCTGTTTCCTCTCATCTTTTGTTGCTGTGAAGGCCTACCATTGGAGCAGGGAAGGAGGTCTTGGCTTCGGATCTCCAGGGAGTTGAGGTAAGGGTTGTTATCTGGGTTGCTAGTTGTGGTTTCGGTCTCTGTGAGCTCAATTCAGATTTGGATGGGTTGCTTTGTAATTCAGATTTGGATGGGTTTTGCCGTGTAATGATATGTTGAGGTAAAGAGGCTTATGTTTATATTTGTCAGGTAGCCATAAATTGACTTTGTTTCCCTCTGATTAGGTTTCAATATTGGAGATAATTCTGTATTGGATCTCTAACTTCAATTTTGGGATGTGATCAGTTGTATTTAATTCTTGAACTTGGAATATGATTTGGATAGGAACTGTGGATATGGAAATAGATGTGAATCTCATATGGATTAGGTTTGGTGTAGTGTATTGTGATACATGGTTGTGGATTTAGATTGCTGATGTTTAAATCTTGCAATTTACCTCTATTGGGAATTGAGTCCGTTTTAGTATTTGAATCTTGTGGTGTTTGCCACACGGTACTAAGATGATTAGGTTGGGTTTAGGTTTAATGGAAATTAAACCTAATAATTTAAGTTGAGGGATTTGGAAGGTGGGATAAAACAAAATGGACTTAATCTTAAATTACAGGAGGTAATTAGGAATCTGTCCATTTAATTAGAGGTAGTTAGATGAGAAAGGAATACTTGGGTTAATCTTAGTATGGATTAGGAATTAATTAGCTAGTTACCATCTTTTGTAATAGCTAATTAAATATGTCCTTGACACAGGGCATTGATGCAATTACGGTTCCGGATTATATTGGACGGGTGGTTCTCCTCTTTGATACGGACTTCTACTATTGGAGGCGGGTACCCTTTGACTTATCTTTATGATATTGTCATCTTGTTATGCATAGACTGTTATAGATAGCAGTAAGATCATACGCTATCCCTGTTTATTATGCCGGTTCTGGATACTTGTTATTTATCCCTGGTTCTTATGCCTGTTCTGGATACTTGTTATTTATCCCTGGTTATTATGCCTGTCCTGGATACCTGTGGTTTATCCCTGAGTTATTATGCTGTTAGTTCCATACAGTATCAGGTAGTGTCATATCTATATGTATGCTTAGAGATCGTGATGTATCTCCTGCCTTTGACCTCGAGGGATCTGTAGTTTTCGGCCAGTATACCTTGTAGGTTACCTGTATTTCCTGTTATAGGATTTCAGACTGAGACCTAGTATACTGAGGACTTGGGAGGGAGGTATGTGTATCTATCATACACCATCCTTGCACTGTTGCATGCCGGCGATCAGCGACTCCCTTGTGGTTGAGCCTAATCGTCTTCCGGTACATGATATGCACGCACGGCCACTCATGGGTTAGTGGATACCGTAGATGTGTGCATTTGCCCTGTATTGCTCCGTTCGGCCACTATGAGGAGGGTGAGCGCGGGCGTGGTAGCAGCCAGGGGTCCCTTCTCGTACTGAGCCACGAGGAGATGAGAGCGGAGCTCCCCCATTTCTTGGGGTAGGGGGGTGGTCCCCCGCCAGCATCCTGTCCACCCGGTCACTCAGGAGCAGTGATGGCAGGGTGCGTACAGTTTGTCACAGCTCTACCCACGCGGACGTCGTGGACGATATCCTGACTGGGACTAGGGGGTGACACATGTCATTGCACCATGTGCATACTTTGCATCGTGCATTGTTTGCTGCACTTGATTCTTGCACTTGTTTGACATTGCATATACTGGAGACTTGTTATCCTTCTTATATGTCTATTGTTGTTCCTTTTGGTATTTATTACCCTCTTTCCAGGTTAGATGGATTCAGGTATGTATCTACCCAGTGTTTTCAGTTCCCGTCTTTCCCTATTGTTGATATGAGACTGTATTAGCAGAACTCTTGTTGTTAGTATAACTTTCTATGCATATCTGTTGGGTATTCGCTGAGTTATGGACTCACCCCGTTGCCATATATTTTTATTTCAGGTTGATGTCTGCCAGGAGATCCCTAGCCGCCAGTCCCTAGCTCCAGAGGAGCTCCGCTTGGTTTTATTTTGTTTGTTTTGCTTATGGACCCTGTAGTATTTCCTATGCTTCCGTTGTGGTGTTTCGAACATGTATTCATGTTTAATTCGATAGTATTGTACTTTTGAGTCCTATGTTGGACTTCGTTTGGCTTTGGTTTTGTTCCTGCCCCCTGGCAGCTCAGGTGAGTTCGGATTTTGGTTTTACGACGTTATAGTCGTTTATGCAGTTATATATGTGTGAATTGGAGGCCTGAGGCCCTTTAAACTGCGTGGTTGTGCTATATATATATTGTGTGTGATATATTCATCTGTATGTGTGTGTAAATTGTCCGCCGGACAGGGGAGGTGCTGTCCGATTTTTCTATTGGATCAGCGGCTCCTGGGTCTCGGGGCGTGACAGCATGCATGGTTGTACAAGAGGTCCAAGGTTCAATCCTTGGTGCATGCACTATTTTTTTCTATTTTATTTTTATTTTATTTCCCTATTATTTTGAAAATCCCTTAAAAATTCCCCCATAATTATGTTAATATTTCTCATTAAAACCCCTTTATATTTCTATAAATTTTCACCTAAAATTCACCAATAATCATGGTACTAGAAAGCCCATATAAGACCCATTAGTGCCTATTTTTCCGAATTTAAATGAGAAAACATGGATTTCTAGGTTAAAATTCGAGTTAATATTTCTAGGTCCCTTGGAAAATTATCTAGACATGCTCAATATTTTAAAGAAATATTAAGAGAATTTTCCGGGTCGTTACAGACTGTTCATGACTGATGCTCTTTGCATCAACAATCTCTCCCTTTTTGATGTTTGACAATAATCATAAGTTAGATTAGGTCTTAGGGTATTAGGTTTAAAACTTGGGAGAATAAAAAAAATCTAACTTTAGATACTCTCTCCCCCTTTGACACATATTAAAATGAAATAAAAAATAATAACAATGATTTTAAGTTAGATATTTGCACTAACAGTATGATTTTTGATAATATTTAAGTTACTATAAGAAAATATAATTTTCAAAAATCCTCATTTTTTTAAAATAAAAACTAAGTACTTGAAAATTTGCATGAACAATATATGAATTTGAAAAGAATTTGAACTTCCCTAACTCTGACACAATCCTAGGAATCTTGTTGACCACAAGAAAATTCCTATGTGTCCCAGGGGATTTTCAATCAAAATAGAGATTTTCAACATATGGTTTGAATTTTTAGAAGAATAATAGATTTCTTGGTTTGGATTCCTACCTAATCTAACACAATCCTAGGAAACCTGGTCAACTACAAGGAAAACTTTCCTATGTATCTTAAGAAAAACTATGTACTTGAAAATTTGCATCAACAATATATGAATTTGAAAAGATTTGAACTTCCCTATATCTGACACAATTTTAGGAATCTTGTTGGCCATAAAAAATTCCTATGTGCCCTAAGGATTTTTCAATCAAAATAGAGATTTTCAACATATAGTTTGAATTTTTTGAAGAATAATAGATTTTTTGGTTTGGATTCCTCCCAATCTAACACAATCCTAGGAAACCTGGTCAACTACAAGGAAAACTTTCCTATGTGTCTTGGAGATTTTTCCAAACTCAAGAAAATTTTTTTTCAAAGATTTTTAGAGACATTCAAATGATGAAAAGATTTTCACAAAACGTTTTTGAAAAAGAGAATATTATATTTTCAAAAATAAAATGATTTTAAAAAAATAGTCTTTAAAAATATAATATTTTCTGAAACCTATAATGGTTCTTTTAATTTGAAACTCCCCCTAAACCTGACACAGTCCTAGAAGGCTTGTTGACTACAAGTTAATCTTCCTCTGAGTCTTAGGGTTTGATTCAAATAAAAAGATATTAAAATAATTTAAGAAGTATTTTGAGGTTTTTGAAAATATAGTATTTTTGAAACTACTAATGGTTCTTTTTAATTTGAACCTCCCCCTAAACCTGACACAGTCCTTGGAAGTTTGTTGACTATAAGTTGATCTTCCTCTGAGTCTTAGGGTTTGATTCAAATGAAAAGAATTACAAAAAAATTTAAGAAATATTTTGATATAATCAAAAATAGAAGTACAATAATTTCTTTTGATTAAGACTTCCCCTAAACCTGACACAATCATAGGAATTCTTTTAGATCATAAAGAAAACTTCCTATGTGTCTTTAGAGTTTGCCCAAATCATAAGAGAAATTAAAGTAAATTTTGAAATATTTTTGAAAGAATATGATAATATTTGAAAAAGTATTTTTTATTTTTTTTGAAAAATGGGTAAATATATTAAATGCTTCAGGGGTTGTAATCCCCTTCTGCAATCACAAAATACAATCATAAGTTGGAGCTATCTACCTCGACATGTGAGGTAAACTCCATCGACATCCAAATACATCATGATGGCCCACCATAGCAAGCAACACACATCATTCACATCCCTCATTCCTCCCAACCACATCCCTTTCCTACTACATTTGCAACCAATCAAATTGCATGCACACATCACACCCTTACCATGGACATGCAAGTCCAACACGTTGACCTTCCAACCCATGGACATGCAAGTCCATCACCACATTTCTCCTAGCCAATCACGTTGGCATGCAATCCCATCTCACACATGCTCTCTAATGCATAAGCCAATCAAAGCCAATCAAATCACAAAGTGAACAGAATGAAAATATTGAAGAAACGAAAACCAACGGACAACCATGATTTGTCCGTGTTTCCCCATCTCATAGCATATCCTCCCCTTTATGAACGTGAATTTGAATCTTATGCATCATTTTGTCAATATCCGGGACTATGCCTTCAAAGTGACTTCGATTACGGGCTTCCCAAATAACATAGATCATACAGGAGACGCCGAGGTGCCGAGCCTTCATCTTCCTATTGCTGCTCCTATAGTGCCTTCCGAGCATTTGGAAGAGCTCCTCTGGTGTCTTTGTCTCATGGGTAATCTCTAACCATCGCCTCACTTTTCCCCATAATATTTTTGTGATAGGGCACTCAAAGTACAAGTGAGGATTTGACTCATCATAGCATCGGCAAAGTGAACAAGTCTTGATAGGCTCATATGGCATCCTATCCGCCGTCCGTAGCTTCCCATGCGCAAGCAACCAAACAATGAAGCGATGTTTGGGCATAATCTCCGACCTCCATACTACCGAACTCCAATTCAACGTAGGTTTTCGAGGCTTGAAGAATTCATAAGCATTCACCACCCCTTTCTTCTCCGAAGCAAACCACTCAATTAACATCATGTTCGCTGCTCCTTGGCCTTGTGAGCTCAATAAGATCTTGTTTCGGATGCCTGAGAGCCTTTTGATGAGCGGAGAATCCATAGCTCTAGCCTCCCAACTCCAAAAATCTGCATTCTTTATATAGTGATGATGTACCCATCTCACCCATAATGAGTCCACTTTGCTTTGTATATCCCACAATACTTTGCTTAGTAGAGCATCATTCCATGCTTGAAGGTCCCGAAGTCCATATCCACCATCTTGCTTAGGATGGCAATAGTATCCCATGAGATCGGGGGGTGCTTGGAAGACCACACAAAAGATCGACACATAGCTTTAATCTTGTCAATCACGGCACTAGGAATTGGGAGCATAGAAAGCCAATAACATACAACCCCTTGAAGAATAGATCTAACCAATTCCAATCGGCCAGCGTAGGATAATGTGTGCTTCGGCCATGCCTTTATCTTGGTTGCAATGGTATCAAGTAAAGGTCCATAATTTGCTACCCGTAGCCTCTCCGCCGCAAGTGGAATACCCAAATAACGGAATGGAAAAGATCCCTCTTGGAACCCGATAACTTGGAGCAATCGGTTCTTCGTTTCACTATCAACACCGGCCATGTGCATATGTGACTTCATCGGATTGGCCTTCAAGCCCGCCACCTTCCCGAACTCTTCCAAGCAACCCGCTAATACCCCAATTGAAGATTCATCCGCCCGAGCAAATAACAATAAATCATCCGCATACACAAGATGTGTAATGTCGATTTCCTTACACATAGGATCGAAGTGGAAGGAAGGTAAGGATGAAGCTTCATGCAGCCGTCGAGAAAGAACATCAATGCATAAGCCAAAGAGCATAGCCGATAGGGGATCTCCTTGCCTTAGGCCACGCCGACCATTGAAAAACCCATGAAGGCCACCATTAAGAGAGATAGAGTAGGATACCGTGGTGACACATTCTTTAATCCATCCTCGGTATTGTTGGGGAAAACCAAAACCAACAAGAGCCGACATGAGAAAATCTCAATCTACGGTGTCAAATGCTTTCTTCAAATCCATCTTAAGCATACACCTCGGCGATATCCTTTTGCGTGCATACTTCCGGAGTAATTCTTGTGTTAAAGTTATGTTATTCCCAATAGAGCGCCCTTGCACGAAAGCCGCTTGTGCCGGATCAAGTAAGAATCCCAAAACTGTTGCTAGTCGACCGGCCAACACCTTGGATATTACTTTGTAGAAGACGTTGCAACAAGAGATAGGTCTGTAATCTGTAACTCCTGGGGCATGATCCGCCTTTGGCACTAGAGAAATCACCGAGTGGTTCCATTGTTTGAGCAGCCCACCATTCTGAAAAAATTCCTGTGCAGCACCAATGAAATCTGGCCTTATGATGTCCCATGCAGATGTGAAGAACTTTGCCCCATATCCATCCGGTCCTGGTGCCTTGTCACTTCCAATACTATCGAGAGCCGCTTTTATCTCCTCCACTCCCACTGATCTACACAGTTCTTCCCCTTGGGTATGTGAGAGTCATCTTCCAGGGATGCCCCCACTAAAAGGTTCTCCTTATTCCTTTTTCCCAAGTAGTGAGTGAAAAAAATCCATGAACTCCTCTGCCACCTCCTCTAGACTCTCGGTTTGGTCCCCATTTCGTTTGGTGAGTGTAATTATGGCATTCCTTTTGTTGTTGCGCTTCACCACATCATGAAAAAATTTTGTACACTTATCTGCACTTCTTAGGTAGACATTCTTTGCCCTTTGTTGATAAAATTGCTTTTCTGCCTCCGCAAGAAGTGTAGTACGTTTTCGTAGGTGCTCATAGTCCATTGGAATGTTCCCTCCATCTAAAATACCCTTTTGTATCTCTTCCAACTCAGATTTGGCCCTGCTCGCCTTTGCCGAAATATGTTCAAAGTGTTTCTTGTTCAGCTCCCGTAATCGACCCTTCAACCTTGTCAATTTCACCTTTAGCACAAATTGAGCATTCCCTTCAACTGGTTCTGCCCATGACTCCGCCACCACCTTCTGAAAATCCGCATGAAGTGTCCATAAGTTGAGAAACTTGAAAGGTCGGTTCTTGGCTCTGTCCTTCGCAAGGATGTCCACAACAACACAAGAATGATCCGAAAGACACCCAGGCGCCATAAACTCCCCATATGCATCATAATCTGCTAACAACCATTGGGAGTTCACCATAATTCTATCCAATTTACAAGAAACCGTACCATTGGTCCATGTAAGCCGGCATCCAATAGAGCGAAGATCCACCAACCCGCATGCATGAGTGAAGATTTAAAGATCTCGCATTTCATAGTTTGTGACTGGGTTGCCTCCTTCTCTTTCCTCCATTGATAGAATAGAATTAAAATCCCCCATGATCATCCAAGGCTCTGACATATTTTCACCAAGCTCCATAAGTCTCTCCCATAAAGATCTACGGGTGGTAATAGCGTGAAGTCCATATATAAAAGATGCCAAGAAATCCCTTCCGGATACACGGCACCAGACCCTGCAGTGAATATTTTGATCGGTCTTCATGAGCACATCCATATCCACTCTATGTAAATCCCATAGGAGCAATATACGGCCATGGTTAGACATATCGAAATTATGCACATGACCCATACCTGAAAACCGCCTATCCATAATCGTTCGGAGGGGTTCCTCTGTGAGTTTTGTCTCTAATAAAGTCATCACTTGAATGTCCTTGCTCCGGAGGAGATGCTGAACCCCCCCCCATGTTTCAGGGACTTATGAAAGCCCCTGATGTTCCACATGGCCACCTTCATTTTGCACCTCCAGTGCGGGATGCTCTGACCCGTAGTTGCCTATCACTTTGGACCACCATCGGCGCTCTCTTCAAAGTCGTCCCGGCTGTCCCTTTACTTCGAGAGTCACCGGAGGAAGAGGATGTCAAACCCAAGGTCACCAATACATCCGATGAAGAAGACATCAATGGCGAGGTCGAAGATGCCCCACTTCTTGACGACTGTGTGCCTTGCCCAACCATTGAAGAAGTTGTATCTGATTTGGTTGAACCTTCTGTGGTACTCGCCGTTCCTTCCTTATCCCTACGTGCATGATCATCCTCTTCTCCCTCCTGCGGTGGATGTTGAGAGCCCTCCTCTTCCAGCCTCCGCAAGTCATCATCAACATGTTCTAAGGGAGCTTCCATTGTAATCGGGGTCGGCGCCACCTCCACCATAGCTATAGGATACACCTCTTCTCGAGTAGCGTCTGCTCTATTTCTTCCCTCTTGCATCCCTGGTTGTCTAGTGTGTGGCCGATAACTCGATCTCCTGCGGCCCCTCATTGATGGAGATCTATTCCTTCCAGATTGCTGTTGGTTTGGATCCCTTTTAGCATCCCTTTGATCAACATTCTTATCCCCTTTATAACATGTCTCCATCCGATGGCCAAGTCTTCGACAATCTTCACAAAAGCTTGGCATATTCTCATATAAAATCTCCAAGTCAAGTTGTGCTCCAGTGGGCAACATGATGGGAACTCTTGTAAGTCTTTCCTCCATTACCGAGACTTCTATCAAGAGCCTCGCGTACGATAATCTTTCACGTGACTTTGTTAATTGATCGGTGTAGAGCGGCCTCCCAATCTCCGAATCAATCATGCTCAGCACCTTTGTTGTCCAACAATCTGCGGGCAAGCCATGAATCTGAACCCATGTTGGAATATACCGACCATCTTCATTGAAGAGGAAGCATCTTGGCATGTGTTTCAGGAATAGGGGAATGCCAAAGACAAAATAAGGTCCACAAAGTAGTAGATTCTCCCGATCTTGCGAAGTGTTGAACTTATACACAACCCATCCACTTTTATGCATATAGAAAGTATAAGGAACCTTCCATCTCCGAGCTACCGCATCCATCCCGTCTTGTCTCGAATGTCGATCGATGAAACACCCGACGAGGCAATATCCCATCGAGTCCTCCACAGTGTCAATATCTTCAAAGCTAAACTGCAGTTGCTTCCTCGTCGGTTTGTGTTGTTGCAGATGTGTCGCCGTCATCATCTTACGATTATCTTTGAAGAGCCCGGCCCAGGTCTTCGTTTCTTCATTAGGATGATGCTCTTCATGTCCTCCAACTGGATGTGTCTTTGGCATTGCTTCTTCATCCGTCCTGGGCTGATTTCCTATCTGATTTTCTAGTGGGGCAGCATTCTTTTCTCCTTGATCGGCAATGACATCGGCTGAATTTTGATCATTCAAGTCCACGTTTTGAGATCCCACATCAGCATCTTGGTCAAGATTCTCTCCTATCCCACTTGGTCCTTTGTCTCTTGATGCCACATCATCATGTCCATTGGCCTTTACACCATTAAAATTTTCATTTGTTGCCACCTTGACCGAAGCTTCCAGTTTGCCAAATTTGGATTTTTCAAAAGATATGTTGGCATTTCTTTTAAAGGTGAGTATTTGAATCCCTTCTTATTTTTTCCCATTGGCTTTTGGAGTCAACAAATGCGGCTAAGTAGAGGAAGCAAACCGAACAAGGGTTGATGTTGAAAGTCAACAATTGCGGCTTGATTTGGAATTTACCAGCCCACACACATCTAGCACACCAACAATAGCGGTTTGAAAGTAATCACGGCTTTCACGGAATGAATTTGCCAACCTCGTCCAGCTAATCACAGCCTTGGTACTTAATACGAAGATATGCCATAATTAATGTAATTAAATGCAAGAAACCTTCCTTGTTTGCACCTTGACTGGAAAAATTGTCTTCCACCTCAGTACACTGCCAGAAAACCCAAGAAGCACGTTCAATGGCCGGAAAGTAGTGCAAACACTTCCAAAGGTCCTTCTTTCAGAGCACGTAAGTGGAGAGGATGAAAACCAAGAAATTTGGAGAGAAGTCCACAAGAACCCAATAGAGCACTAGGAGAAACTCGGAGAAGAAAGGCCGGTGGAGAGAAGTCCAAGGTAATCAACAATAGGGAACGATCTCCATACAAGAAGACCTTCAATATAACCTTCAGAAAAACTCTTTCGCGAACTTGAGAACAAGAGCCTCCTTCTTCTCCTTTGTCACCCAGTCAAGAGCCTCCTTCTTCAGCCTCCTTCTTCTTCTTCTCTTGAAAAAGTATTTTTTAAAAAATATATTGAAAGACATAATAATTTTTTGAAAAAAAATTTGAAAATAATTTTGAAAGGCATAATAATTTTTTAAGCAAAAACCATTTTGAAAGAGATGAAAAGAATAATTATTGAAAAATACTTTTCAAAAGAAAAAAATATAGACTCCCCCTGAACCTGACACCTTCTAGCTACCCTTGTTAACTACAAGGAACTCTACCTAAGTATCTTAAGGGACTTTAGTGTTGACCTAGAAGGTTTGTGTCTAAATGTAGGTCAAACAACATTTGAAAAGATATATAATTTTTTTAAAAAATTGTATTTATAGGTAAACACCCAATCAAGTATGAAATTCATTAAAATATTATTATGTTTAATCACTATTTTTTAAAATAGATTTTTAAGAAAATATTTTAAGGATTTTTGAAAATATTTATCAATTGATTAGTCCTTATATCTCACCCATTCTAAATGTCGTAGTAGAAGCAAGCATGATAGCCTTATGGGTGTTAGTAATATGCTTGAATAATTTTTTTCAATTTAATAATATAGATTGTTTGACCTTGAGTTTGATTCAAGTTTAACAATTAGAAACTTAAAAGTAAATTTCAATAATTGGCTTCCAGATCTTGGCGAGACACAGAGGCCTTCTTTGGCCTAAGCCTTATTGGATCAACAACCCGTTCATTAGACAAAGCCTTTTAAAGAAATAATACTTTTAATTTACTCTTTGAGAAACTCTGGTCTAACTAGTCTAGGATGTGGCGAGGTAGCTTCGGCTAGTTCCACTTAGCTAGGTTGACCAAGTCAGGTAGTCCTTACCCTTCCTGACTTCCTAGACCAAGCTTCCCTATCGTACTATCATCTCGACCCACCCTGTTACTATGTTAGGCAAGAATCAACCAATCTTTTTCCTATGTAGCCATTCTATGTTAAGCACAAAAGTAAACATGAATGATACGACAGATATATATTGAAAAAATAGATAGATGCATGAGTATGGCAGTTATGCATGAATCAATCAAGTCAAATCGTTTTAATTTGGTTTCTAATAAAGTATCAAATTCTCGATTTGATACAGAACGAGTGAACACGTGAATATGTCAACCCACTTTGACATATTTATTATTATTAAGTTGAAGGTTTCAGTTGAGTAGGATTTTATTTAGTTTCATATCTAAAGATAATTAATTTGAATTTTAGTTCATGAATTATGTTGAATTAAGCATTGAATTTGTTATTAAAGTTGAATTGTTAATTAATTAAGAATTAAGAATTAATTAAGATTTTATGTTGTTAATAAGAATTAAACTTTAAGTTGGTAAGAGTTATTTAAGATTTAACAATGAAATCAGATTTAAGTTGTTAAGCATATATTAAAACTTAAGAATTAATTAAGATTTAAGTTGTTAAGCATTAATTAAAGTTGAAGAATTAATTAAGAATTAAGTTGTTATGTATTAATTAAGAATTAAGAATTAAATTAAGAATTAAGTTGTTTAAGAATTAATTAAGATTTAAGAATTAAATTAAGAATTAATTTGTTTAAGAATTAAAAATTAGATTAAGAATTAAGAGTTAAGAATTAATTAAGGATTAATTATTTACTTATGGATTAATTTGTTAAGAATTAATTAAGGATTAATATGTTAATTAAGATTTAAGAATTAAGTAAGGTTCAAGTTGTTAAGAATTTAATAAAATTTAAGGATTAATTAAAATTATGTTGTTTAAGAATTAATTAAAATTTAAGGATTAATTAAGATTTAAAATTTAGATTAAGATTTGAATAATAATTTTGAATTTAATTGCATCATTTTCATTAAATCAAAAACTTCTGTTTCTTCTATTATTTCTTTTGTTTTTAGGTTTTCAATTTTATTTAATATTTCTATTTTATTTTAATTTGTTTAAGCCTTTTTAATTATAGCTTAAATTTTGGTAAATTTATCTTTATCTTCAGAATCATATTCATCTTCATGTTTAGAGTTATATTCAGAATTAATAAAAGTTGTATTATTATCTTCAAAATAGGTAGAATAATTTTCAGGATTACTAATTAAGGTTGTATTATTATCTTCAAAATAAATAGTTTCGTTAATTAAGGGTTGACTATTATTATCAACATTATCAGATATATTATTAATTAAAATATTATCATTATCCTTAGAGTTATTAGAATTATCAAAAAATTATAAATTAAAGTATTATCATTATATATAGAGTTGTTAGAGTTATCAAAAAAATTATTAATTAATGTATTATCATTATGCTTAGAGTTGTTAGAATTATCAGACAAATCATTAATTAAAGTATTAGAATTAATTTCAAAAATTATAGCATTAATATTAAAGATCAATAAAATAATATTCAATATTTTAATATTGTCACTATTTGATTTATATTCATTACTAGCTAATTTATCATGCAACATATTTAACATATTATGTAAATAATCTAATTTAATAGGAAGATCAACATGATTATCTATGTTATCAGAAGAAATATTTAATTTTGTAGGAATTTGAAAGGAATCTTTGCAGAAATTAACTTTTCGTACCTCCTTTACCGTGGTCGGACATTGGTTCTTGTAGTGTCCCTGTCTTTGACACTTTAAACACCGAATATGACTTTTGTCCCTCCGGACTCCTAGCGCTGATTCCTTCGTTGTTGCTGGTTGTGAAGTGCAAATATGACGAGTAGGGCACTTATTTGTGTAGTGTCCTCTCTCCCTGCACTTAAAACAAATTATATGAAATTAAAAAAATGTCATAATTAAAATTTACCTCTTTCACCCTTAGCTCCCCCTCAATTCCTGGCCTTCTTTGCTGCTTCGGCGGTTAGGCCGATCAGAGCCACCTGCTCTGATACCAATTGTGGGATTGGTGTCAGTCAATAGAGGGGGGGGGTGAATATCAACTCGAACTTTTTCACGGAACTTCGTCATTCGTCCTTGCTATCAGAGTGTTAGTACGCAGCAGAATATAAAATAAACACAAACAGAGCAAGAATAACTCGTGGGGTTTACTTGGATCCCAACCCCCCAGGGTCAGTACGTCCAAGGCCTAAGTACTCAGCATGAGTCCACTAGTGGTCTCCTTTCCGGAATTTCCATAGGCGAAGAAACCAGTCTTACAGTTTAAATACAATCAAAGAAATGATAAATAAATACAACTTTGTAATGTGTAAACCAAATGAAAAGTCTCGGCCAACTCTGGAAGTTCGAAGCACTGCGCACTTCTTCCTGGAGCTTCCTTGGTCGCAGAGCTTCGTCGTAGCACTTTTTATTCGCATAGAATGAGTTGATAGATTGAAAACTTGGTATTTTGAAGTGTGGGGTCGAACCTCTTTTTATACTATGTTCTGGGGTGCCTGATAAGTTTCTAGAGCACCTCATAGTGATCAAAAAGTGATCCGTAGCAGCTAAATCGACGCAGGGATAATGTTCCCTTCCCAGGCGCCTAATAGCACTCAGATGCCTATGAAGCTTCAGGTGCCTGGGAACCCTTTTCCCAGCATCCTTATTTGTTTTGTGATTTACTATCCTATCTTGCCTCCATCTCCAGGTACTTGGAAGACAACAAAAACACACAACAAAACAAATAATCATAAGCCTTAATTGATTGGTTCTGACTATGGATTTCAACTAAAATACTAGGTCGAACTGATGCATATTGTTCTCTTTCCCGGGAAACGCATCCTCACCTACTCCACCCTGGAGAAGTTAGCTTTTGATAATCGGGATATCAAGTTGGTCTTTTGATCAACCTCTGAGAACCCAAATCTTGAGACGTCCGACCTCGACCCGTCTCTGCTTCTGTCCATGATCCCCGCTCGGCTAGGTCTTTTGCTAGGTCCCCCGGACCAATACTTCCAGCTCGACCTCCGAGACTCCCGGATCTCGAAATGTCCGACCTCGACCTGTCTCTACTTCTATCCATAGTCCTTGCTTGGCAAAGACTCCGTTGCCTGATCCCCAACCAGGACCTCATGCTCAATCCCCCGAACCAAGACTTCAGTGCCCAACCCTCAGCCAGGACTTCGTGCTCAACCCTGCAGGTCAAGACTTCTTGCCCAGCTTCACTCACCAGGACTTCATCCACCTAGCTTCACTCACTAGGATTTCTTCGACCTAGCTTCACTCACTAGGACCCAGCTTCACTCACCAAAATTTCTTCCACCTAGCTTCACTCACTAGGACCCAGCTTCACTCACTAGGACCCAACTTCACTCACCAGGATTTCTTTGCTAGTCATCTTAATCCTGACTAAACTTCTTCCAATCTTCAGGTAAGTATAATCCTAAGCCTCAAGTCCAATTTGGTTTAATCCCTTGGTTAACTGACCAACCATCGGTTATATTTACTCTATCAAACATCAAATCCTGTTTGGCTTAACCCTTTGTCAAACTTGATTAAACCTGGGTTTACCCTACCAATCATCAAGTCCTGTTTGGTTTTAACCCTTGATCACTTTGACTAGACCTTTGTATATTGTCTCTGCCAAACATCAGGTCATGTTTGGCAAGCCCTTTGTCAAATTGATCAAACCTGGGTTTACCCTACCAAACATCAGGTCATGTTTGGATTAACCCTTGATCACTTTGACTATACCTTAGTATATTGTTACTATCAAACATCAGGTCCTGTTTGGCTAACCCTTTGTCTATCTGATCAAACCTGGGTTTACCCTACCAAACATCAAGTCCTGTTTGGCTTAGCCCTTGATCACTTTGACTACCTTAGTATATTGTCAAACATCAAAACACTAGAGGTTGACTATTCATGACTTATACTCTTTGCACCAACAAATCACACTAAACTCCAATATGGCTCCTCTTTATATATTCTCTAAGGAATATGAAGAGGTGTGCCTCTTCATTTCTATGGAATGTGAAGAGTGTTGGTGCAAAATGCATCAGTGATGTCCTCCTCTAGGTATTTCAATGTTTAACAATATGCTTAAGTTAGTGATACATTGAACGAGAGAAGGGTAGTCAAAAAATATAGTACCAATGTGAAGGAAAGTCCTAGTTAACCTAGGCAATAAGTCCTGGTTCTAAGAATTGGGTACTAAGTCCTAATTACAGATTGTGCACTAAGTCCTGGCCGCGGGCTAGGTACCTAAGACTTGACCGAGGGTTGGGCATGAAGTCCTGGTTCATGGAATTGGGCAATAAGTCATGGCCGAGGGCTGGGAACTAAAGTCCTGGTCATGGAATGGGCACGAAGTCCTGGTGAGTAAAGCTAGGCAAAAGTCCTGATGAGTAAAGTCAGGCAATAAGTCCTGGTCATGGATTGGGCACGAAGTCCTAGTCGTGAGATTGGGCAAAAGTCCTGGTGAGTAAAGCTGGGCAAAGTCCAACCGGATGGGACGGGTGACAACCGTCTCCTGAGAGGAGTAGGTGAAAGACGCGTTCCCCCGGGATGGGATCATAGGCGTCGGTTCGACCTAGGGTTTTGTAGAAAATCTGAAGTCAGAACCAATTCGTTAAGGTTAAGGTTTTATATGTGTTTGCCTTGTATTTATGTATCTTGCAGGTACCTAAAATTGAAGACAAAGCAGGCAATCAAACACACAACATGGCTGGAAACAGGCTACTGGGCACCCCCATTAACCAGGGCACCCCAATGAAACAGGTGCCTCAATGAACCAAGCGCCTGAATCATTCAGGCGCCCTGGAGGTCTAGGGCACCCTGAATGAAGGCCTTATCAGCTGCTGCGAGTTCGGCGCGAAGATAAGCTTTGACCGAGGTGCCCCCTTCAACACAGGTGCCCTCTAAAGAAGCTATAAAAGGGGCTTCAACACCTCAACTCAGGACAACGATTCCAAGATCATTCTGAGTTTTCCAAGTGATGACAAAGCGCTAAAGATGAAGCTCCATGACCAAGGAGGCTCCGGTAGGAAGTGTGCGGCACTTCGGAGTTCCAGATCGGTCGAGTCTTCAACTCTTTTGTTTGGTTTGAATTTACATTCTGCACTTAATTTTCTCTATCATTTTTATTGTAAATCATACACTGTAAGATGGGTTTCTCCGCCTCCAGAAAGTCCGATAAGGAGACCATTAGTGTACGGGCGTTTCCCGTGCTTCAGCCTTGGATGTACTGACCCTGGGGGGTTGGGAACCAAGTAAATCCCGTGTGTACAAAGTGTCTTTCTTTTCTGTTCTTTAGTATTTCTGCTGCACACTAACTCTCTATCTAGAACGATCGCAAGACACGCTTTCTAGAAAAAGTTTTTATGGTCGATATTCACCCCCCTCTATCGACGACACCGGTCCCCACAAGTGGAATCAAAGCCTGATAGCTCTTCACCAGACTAATAGCTGACGGAGCAAAGACGCCAGGAGTTGAGGGGGAGCCCAGGGGTGAATCAGGTAATTTTTTTTAATTTTGGTCAATTTTAAATTTCATATTATATGTTTCAAGTGTAGGGAGATAAAAATCAGTGTCCTACTCGTAAGATTCGTTCTTCACCACCGGCAACAAAGGAGGTACTAGCACCCGGAATCTGGTGGGACAAGAGTCACATCAAATGCTTCAAATGTGAAAAGCACGAACACTACAAGAATCAGTGCCCATCAAAGGTACGAAAAATTTACGTTCGTAAAGATTTTCAAATTCCTGCACTGTCTTATGATAAATTAGATAATTTTTCTGAAAAATTAAACTGTGTGTATAATCAAATCAATATTTTGCATGACCAATTACAAAATGTAGATAATGTTAAAATATCAGATATTAACCTTTTAATCCTTAATATCAATGTAGTAATTACTAAAATTAATTCTGATAGTTTCAAGGATAATGCTGAAATTAAATTTGAAAATGTTAAGGTTAATTCTAAAATAATTCTGATAATGTTATTTCTGAAATTAATACTGATAATGTTGAAGTTAATCCTGAAAATATTGAAAATAATTCTGAAAATATTGAAGATATTTCTGAGGATAAGGATGATTTTTCTGAGGATATTTTTGAGGATATTAAAGATAATGTTGAGGATAACTTTGAGGATATTGAAAATAAAACATCTTTAGATAATAATTTAATTATTAATTTCTTAGATGATCTTGATGAAAATTATAAAACATTAACTAGTAGCCCTGAAAATTACTCCACCTACTATGAAGATGTAGAAGGATATGATTTTGATGATGAGGATGAGGAGGAAATTAAATTTTCTAGAATCAAGACTACAGTTAATAAAATTTACAAAAATTCAAAAAATCAGAATTGTTAAAAAAATTTGAAAAATTAAATAGCTAAATCAGACATTTTTGAAAACATGAAGATGATGCAATTAAACCCACAGCTATTAACTAAACCAGAAATTTTGAAACATAAATGATAAAAACTTTAATTAAATTTCAATTAATTTTTTACCATAATTTAATCTTTAATTTAATTTTAATTAATCCTCAATATAATTTTAATTAATCCTTAATTAATTTAATTTTAAGTAATTCTTAATTAATTTTATTTTAGTTAATCCTTAATTAGTTTAATTTTAAGTAATTCTTATTTAATTTAATTAATCATTAATTAATTTCATTTTAAGTCCTTAATTTAAAATCTTAATTTAACTTGAATTAATTTAACTTCAATTAATACATAATTAATTCAACTTCAATTAATTCTTAATTAATTTAACTTCAATTAACTTAAATCCAATTAAATCTTAAATAATTTAAACTCAAATTAAATAAAATCTTACCCGAACTGTAACAATAAATTAAATAAAATTAAATATGTCAAAGTGGGTTGGCATATTCACGGGTTCACACGATATGTATCAAATCGGGAATTTGGTACATTATTAGAAACTTAAGTAAAATGTTTTGAATTGTTTGACTCATGTGTTGATGCAGTCTAGCCCTGATTGTTGTTTTGGTGTTGACACCGATTTTAGTTTAGGTGGATGATTATTGATTATGATTAAGTCCTGATCGGGGATCAGACATGGTATGGAAAATCCTAGCTTGGAGGGCTAGGTGTTGGAAAATCCTAACCTGGAGGGTTAGGTGTTGAAAATCCTAGCTTGGAGGGCTAGGTATGTGAAAAGTCCTAATTCGGAAGAGGTGGGTGAAAAGTCCTAGCTTGGAGGGCTAGGTGAAAAGTCCTAACTTGGAGGGTTAGGTGCAAATTCCCATCTTGGAGAATTAGGTGAAAAAGTCCTGGCTTGGAGGGTCAGGTCATAGCATGGAGGGCTAGGTTTGGAAAAGTCCTAATCCGGAAGAGTTGGGTGAAAAGTCCTAGATAGAAGGGCTAGGTGAAAAGTCCTAGCTTGGAGGGCTAGGTGAAAAGTCCTAACTTGGAGGGTTAGGTGCAAATTCCCAACTTGGAGGGTTAGGTGAAAAATCCTTAGCTTGGAAGGCTAAGGTGATTGGAGCCCCTGGATTGGTCTGGTGACCGATCAGGGAGTTGGCACGGTGCTCCTTCGTGGATCGGTCTGGTGACCGATCCAGCGATGACTGATCGGTCTGGTGACCGATCAGGGAGTATGCGTTTCACCCACTGCTTGGCTCCTGATCGATCTGGTGACCGATCAGGGAGCAAACAGTGAGGTTGAGTTCCCTTGCTGATCTGCTCCTGATCGGTCTGGTGACCGATCAGGATCACTGTGCAGATCGTTCTGGAGAACGATCCAGCATCGCAGGTTCCTCTCTATGATCGATGAGGACGGAGCCTGATCGGTCTGGACCAAGCCTGATCGGTCTGGTGACTGATCAGGAGGTTGCCTAATCGGTCCGGTGATCGATCAGGAGGTCTGGACTGCGAAGCTCAGAAATCGCCCGATAAAGGGGTGGATCGGTCTGGTGATCGATCCACAACCTGGGATCGGTCGGGTGATCGATCCAGGAGAGTCCCAAAGAAATCACGATTTCTAATCGAGCGTTGGGGACCGATCAGGACGGAGCCTGATCGGTCTGGTGACCGATCAGGATGCTCTCTGAACGGTCCGGTGACCGATCACTTTAATTCAAATTGCACTGTCAGGCGCTCTGTTCGCGCCTGACCATATCCGATTCTCTGCTGCTTACCTCTGATATTTGATTTACTGTGTGATATGCTGATCTAACACTCTGATTAAGCTGTAGGTGACAGGGGAGGATTCAAACACTCAAGGAGAAGTCAATGGAGGCTTTCCTTGGAGCAGGTTTGTCCGTTTTCCATCTCAGGTTGCAACGGCTGGAGCTGCAGACTGGAGCTGCTGACTGGAGCTTGGCTGAGGGGATCTCAGGAAGTCCAGGGAGGGCTCAGTGGTAGCTGGCGTTGGCAGTAAGGCAGCTGGAGGCTGCAGGAGATGTTGTCACCTGATGCTGAGTGGAGAAACAAAAAGGGTGGAAGAAGGCTTCGAGGAAGCAGAGTTTGTGAACTAAGTTCTTGTCGCGCCTTGTGTTCTCCACAACTAGCTTGCTGTGTTCCTGAAGTTGTCATCACCTTGAGCAAGCAATTGCATTCTTGAAGCAACCATCCATTACTTGATCGCTTGAAGGAGAGGACAAGAAGCTTGGAGTCCGACAGCGGGAAGACACGAGGAAGGGTTTCTTGCGTGAGATCGCCGCTGGGTGGAGCTCAGGAAAGCTTGCTATGTTCTTGTCTTTGCTGAGTGCTTGAGTAAGATCATTCTTGTTGTTTCATTGAGCTTAAACATTTATCTGTGATTGAAACGCTGCGTGAGTTTGTGAACTAAGTTCTTGTCGCGCCTTGTGTTCTCCACAACTAGCTTGCTGTGTTCCTGAAGTTGTCATCACCTTGAGCAAGCGATTGCATTCTTGAAGCAACCATCCATTACTTGATCGCTTGAAGGAGAGGACAAGAAGCTTGGAGTCCGACAGCAGGAAGACACGAGGAAGGATTTCTTGCGTGAGATCGCCGCTGGGTGGAGCTCAGGAAAGCTTGCTATGTTCTTGTCTTTGCTGAGTGCTTGAGTAAGATCATTCTTGTTGTTTCATTGAGCTTAAACATTTATCTGTGATTGAAACGCTGTGGAGAGGTTTTTCCACCGAGAAGGAGGTTGTCTTCTATCCGGTGCTAATCGGGGCTTGATCTGCTGACGATCAGGGGATCGCCCACCTTAAGGGCACGGCAAGGAGTAGGGGCAACTTATCCCCGAACCTTGTAAACCTTCCTTGTTAGCGATCTTGCTAGTTGTAGTTGTTTCCCTTCATTTTCTGTTTCTGCATTTTCTGTTTTCATACTTCCGCTGTGCTACTAACAAAGTGAAGTGCAGAAATTGGATTTGGGTCTAAGTGAAAGTGATTGGATATATTCACCCCCCTTTCTAGCCATCCGGTTTCCAACAAGTGGTATCAGAGCTTGGGGCTCTGTTCACGGCTTAACATCCGAGAGTTATCAACAAGATGGCGTTGAGAGAAGGCTTCTCCACCACCCGACCTCCATTCTTTGATGGCGCCGACTTTCAATATTGGAGATCAAAGATGGAATATTATTTGAAGATGGACATCAACACTTGGTTCGCGGTGAAGGAGGGATTCACCCCTCCTAAGGATGATGAAGGCAAAAAACTTGAGTCGTGGAGATGAACTGCCGAACAAACTCGAAAGAGTGAAGCCGACGCGAAGGCGGTTGTCACTCTACAATGTGGCATGAACAAAGACCAACTCATCAAGGTTGGTCCTTTCACAAGTGCAAAGGACTTGTGGAACAAACTCATCGAGCTTCACGAGGGCACCCGAGACTCAAGAATCACAAAGAGGGATTTGTTCCTCAATCAACTCCAAAATCTCTCTATGAAGGAGAATGAATCGGTAAGTGAGCTTCATAGCCGGTTCAAGGAAGTCCTCAATGGGCTTCATTCGATTGATGAAAAGGTCGAGAATCGCGACCTTGTGAGGTATGTCTTGAAAGCCTTTCCAAGGAATGCTTTGTGGTCATCCATGGTGGATGCCTACAAAGTTTCCAAGGATCTATCCATTATAAAGTTAGATGATTTATTTTGTGAAATGGAATTGCATGAAATGGCTAACAATGGCCCCAAGGAGAAGGGGATTGCTTTAGTTGCAGAGGACCGATCAAACAAGAAGAAGAAGGAGAAGAAGAATGAGAAGGAAGTCTCTTCGTCTTCATCTTCTTCCGAATCCGAGTCCGATTCCGAGGAAGATGGCAGCGGCTCCTCATCCTCTGAGATGGCAAACTTTGTGAGAAGGATGATGAGAAGGGGTCGACGCTTCAAGAGTAGAGGTAACTCTAGTGAAGCTAAACTTGATAAGACTAATGCATCTTGCTTTGAGTGTGGTAGAAAAGGGCACTTCAAGAACGAATGCCCAAAGCTTAAGAAGAAGGAGGAGAAATCCAAAAAGAAAGAAGAAAAATTCAAGAAGAAGAAGAAGGCCTTGAAGGCCACTTGGGATGAGTCATCCTCTAGCTCATCCGATGAAGAGAAGGAGGAGAAGAGCACAAGGCATGTGGCACTTATGGCTCTTGGAGAGGAAAGCAGTGATGAATCATCCAATTCCTCAAACGCGGCTTCATCATCTTCGGATGATGAAGAGGTAACTTCTCCCGAGCTTGAAAAATGTTATAGAGCAATTGCATGTTTAACTAGTATGCTTAAGAAGTCAAAAAATAAGGTTAAAGCATTGCAATTAGAAATTGATCAATTGAAATTATCTAGGGATGATAACATTGATGATTTGCATGTTGAATTGTTAGAAGATGAAATTAAATCATTGAAACTTGAAGTTGAAAAGTTGAAATCCTCTAAGGTTGAGGAAGTGAATGACTTGCATGATGAGTTACTAGTAGAAGAAAACCAATCATTGAAGAGTGAAGTTGAGAAACTCAAGAATATTCTTGAGAAGTTCTCAACTAGCTCTAAGACCCTAGACATGATCTTAAATGCCCAAAGGGCAGTCTACAATAGGGCCGGTATTGGTTACCGTCCTAAAGAACCCTCATTTGTGTCTCTTATGTCTAGGACTGATATGAGACAATCTAGGACACCCAAGGGTCAAAAGAAAGTGGTCAAGGCATGGGTGCCTAAGTCTTGTTTAGTTGATGCTTTAGGTCCCAAGGTTTGGGTACCTAAAACTTCTATTTTTCGAATTGTGTAGGTTATGATTGAGGGGGAGCATCTATCAACATGGTTCGTTGATAGTGGATGCTCTAAACACATGACCGGGGATAGATCATTGTTTACCACACTTCACAAGAAAAGTAGAGGTAATATTTCATTTGGTAATAATGGTAGTCTTAAGGTCATAGGAATAGGAGACATTCAAATATCCGAATGCCTTAGAATCTCAAATGTCCTTCTAGTCAAGGGGATGAAATTTAATCTCCTAAGTGTGAGTCAATTGTGTGACACGGGTTACACAATTGATTTCCAACCAAGTCAATGTCTAGTTGGACAACATGACACCTTGGACACGGTACTAGTAGGAACAAGAGTAGACAATATTTATCAAGTTTCATTTAAAAGTGCTACTAATATTTTTGCTAAGTGTTTCATGTCAAAAGAAGAAGAGTCCACCCTTTGGCACCGGAGGCTAGCACATGTGAACATGAAGAACATCCGGAAGTTGGCCAACATGGGGTTAGTCCGTGGCTTACCAAACATCAAGTATGAGAAAGATAAACTTTGTGATGCATGTCAAATGGGTAAGCAAACAAAATTTGCACATAAAGGTAAAAGCACTGTAAGTACTTCTACTGCATTAGATTTACTTCACATGGATCTATTTGATTGTAGTACTATCATATCATTGAATGGAAGTAGATATTGCTTTGTGATCATTGATGATTTCACTAGATATACATGGACCTACTTTTTAAAATATAAGGACCAAACTTTAGATGTTTTCATTTCTTTTTGTAGGAGGGTAGAAAATGAAAAATCATTAACAATTAAGACAATTAGAAGTGATCATGGAGGTGAATTTCAAAATCAAAGGTTTTTGGAATTTTGTCAAGATAGGGGTTATAGACATGAGTTTTCTACTCCTAGAACATCACAACAAAATGATGTTATAGAGAGGAAGAACCGTGTACTACAAGAGGCTGCACGAAGCATGCTTAATGAGTACTCACTCCCGAGTTACTTATGGGCTGAAGCTATAAATACAGCTTGCTATGTGCAAAACCGGGTCCTCATTCATATATTTTTAGGAAAGACTCCCCATGAACTTTGGTTTGGAAAATCACCTACGGTTAAACACCTTCGAGTGTTTGGTTGTAAGGTGTTCATTCTATACACCAAGGATCATCTTGGAAAGTTCACGGCGAAGGCTGAAGAAGGGATACTACTCGGGTACTCCCTGGTTAGTAAAGCCTATCGAATCTACAATAAGAAGTCTAGACTAGTTGAAGAATCTTCTGATGTTGTCTTTGAAGAAATTCCAAAAGTCAATGGTCAACCAGAAGATGAAGTCCAATTCGAACTTAGGAGACTAAATTTGAATGAAAGTGTAAATGTTGTTGATGGTAGTGAATCTGATGACGGTGAGCCTAGACAATCCATAGATCAGCCGGATCCTGAGGCTGAACTTGTGTCTAGTGAGCCCATTCAAGAAGCACCACCAACACCAAGGCAAACTAGATTAGCCTCTAGTCATCCCCAAGACCAAATTGTTGGAGACATCCATCATGGGGTTAGAACTAGATCATTCTTCCGAAATGAGGCTAATGAAGTTGCCCTAATTTCAGAAATTGAACCTAGAAAAATTGATGAAGCATTAAATGATCCCGATTGGATTATTGCAATGCAAGATGAACTAGGTCAATTTGAAAGGAGTCAAGTTTGGGACTTAGTCCCTAGACCTAAGAAGACCACCATCATTGGAACCAAATGGGTCTTCAAGAACAAATTGAACCATAAGGGAGAAATCATTAGAAACAAGGCACGCTTGGTAGCCAAGCGCTATAGTCAAGTTGAAGGCCTTGATTATGTTGAGACCTATGCTCCTGTGGCACGAATAGAGTCCATTCGATTGATGCTTGCATTTGCAGCACATCGTGGCTTCAAGCTATACCAAATGGACGTCAAATCGGCCTTTCTAAATGGTCTAATAAGAGAAGAGGTCTACGTCGAACAACCTCCGGGGTTTGAGAGTTCCGAATTTCCAAACCACATGTTCAAACTCAAAAAGGCACGTTATGGCCTTAAACAAGCACCCCGGGCTTGGTATGAGCGGTTGTCGACATTCTTAATTGAGAAGGGCTTCGTTAGAGGCCAAATAGACCCTACACTATTTCTACGAAGAGATGGTGACAATATTTTTCTAGCCCAAGTATATGTCGATGACATAATTTGTAGCTCAAACAATAAGGACTATTTAAATGAGTTCATTGGACACATAGAGAGTGAGTTTGAAATGAGTCTAGTGGGAGAGTTGACTTTCTTCCTTGGACTTTAAATCAAGCAAACTCGCGATGGTATCCATGTGTGTAATGACCCGGAAAATTCTCTCAATATTTTTTTTTAAAAATATTGATCATGTCTAGATAGTCTTGAGGAACCTAGAAATACTAGTACGACCTTTAGCCTAGTTATCCATGATTTTCCCTATTTAAATTGAGAAGCTAAGTACTAATGGGCCTTATATGGGCTTTTCTAGTACCATGATTATTAGTGAATTTTAGGTGAAATTTAATATAAATATAAATGGGTTTTAATTAGGTATATTAGCATGATCATGGGTGAATTTTTGAGGAATTTTCGGAAATAAGAAAAATAAAATAAAAATAAAAATAAAAATAAAAACAAAGTGCATGCACCAAGGATTGAACCTTGGACCTATGGTACCACCATGCATGCACTAACCAATTCACCTAGCAAGGGAGTGCTAGTAGGGAATGAAGTGGATTTTAGTTAATGGTAGGGGATGTGAAGAGACACCATGTGAAGAAGATGAAAAGGCACTTGTGAAGAGACAAAAGGACATTATAAATAGATCTCTTCTTCCCCCTTCCTTCTTCTCCTAGCCGAAACTCCACAAGGAGATTTTCTTTGGAAAAACTCCACAAGGAGACTCCCTTATTAAGATCTAGGTTCTCTTACAAGGCTACAAGGGCAAGGAGGGTTCAAGTGTCAAAGGGATTTTCAATTTCCTTCTCTTTTTTTTAAGGTCTAAAAACCAAGATAACCCAAGGTAAGACTCCCTCACCTGTGGTATAATAGTTTCCGAGTTATTTTCATGATGAAATGTTTTGTTTGGACTATATGTGGTGAAAACCAAAGTTAGGACCCTTGAAACATTCGGCTACCATAGGTTTCTATGGTTGGGTTTGGATCTAACTCTCAAATGATGTTTCTTATGTTTTCTCATGTTGTAAAAGGTGTTGATAGGGGTTTATGTGAAAGTTTTACATGGTTTAGGGCCCATATAACTTTTGGCCTGTAACACCCCAAATTTTCCCATATATATAATGTTTTGAATTCATGAAACATTATTATTATGAAATTTCATGATGGGCTTGGCTTAATGGGCTTTGATGTGGATTAGTACAAAATGTGATAAAAAAAAAGTGTAGAAAGGAGGAAGCAAGGATCGAACCTTGAACCTCCTAGTTACATTAACCATGTCTTAACCAATGCACCAAGCAATGTTTCAAGTTGAGAGAATAAGAAACATGTTTGTTAAAGCTAGGGAAGTGAAGAGACATGTCCCTTCATGAGAATAGTATAAATAAGAGAGGGAGAGGGAGGAATAACTTCCTCTCTTCTTCTTCCTCACTCTCCCCACCGAAAACTCTAGCCTCTTCCCCCTTTTCAATTTTCGAAAATACACCCTAGGGTTCTAACCCTAGGGAATTGGAAGGAAGAAGACCCCATCCAAGGATTTTTGCCCTCTACTAGGGCCAAGTGTTTAGAGGAGTTCTAGCAAAGGGAACTCTCACTCTTCCTTCAACCAAGGGCACCCTAACGATTTAGAGAAGGTGATTTTCAAGCGAAAGGATGTAAGTATCCCCTCGCCTGCAGTGTAATTGTTGATTTCATGATTCCTTTTCTTTTCTTGTTTCGAAAATGGGAGTTACCCCTTGTGTGAGTTTCGGCCACCCCCAAAGGGGAGACCTTGGCTACTCCTTGATGCATGAGGAGACCCCTTGGGACTTAGGGTATATAGATAGGTTGTTTTCCCTTCATGTTGTGAAGCCAAAAACTAGGGGTTGAGCACCCTATACCATTCGGCCATGAACAAGAGGTTAGGGTTAGTGAGAGTTGAAATTCTCCATGATGTATCCATGCTTAGTAGTGTAGACAAGGTGTTTGTATAAATGGTTGTGTGAAGGTTTGATTTCAAAAACCCTAATCCCCCTACCCTACACCATTCGGCCAACATGAATAGATTAGGGTTTATGAAGGTTAAACTACCCTATGAGATATGCTTATGTTTGGGGATGATGATATGTATATGCATGTGATGTTAAATGGAATGTTTGATTGGAAAACTTAACTTCCCCCTAGCATGACTTTCGGCCAAGGCATGAACCATTAGGGTTGTGAAGGTTGATTACCCCATGATGTATGCTATGCTTAGTATGATACATGATATATATATGTGTGATGCTTGCATGGGATGTACCCTATGAGATATGCTTATGTTTGGGATGATGATACGTATATGCATGTGATGTTTAAATGGAATGTTTGATTGGAAAACTTAATTTTTCCCTAGCATGACTTTCGGCCAAGGCAAGGAACATTAGGGTTGTGAAGGTTGATTACCCCATGATGTATGCTATGCTTAGTATGATACATGATGTATAGATATGTGATGCTTGTTTGGGATGTTTGATGTCAAAAAAAAACCTAACCTATCCTTACCTTATGAAATTCGGCCAAACCCTAGTTTAGGGTTAGGAAGAATGAATTTAATCCATGAAGCATGCTACCACTTCCTATGATATGAGTATGATCTATGTGACCAATCTTGTCATATATAAAGTATGTTAAGTGGTTGAAGCATGATGTATGTATGAGCATGTCTTATAGCCCATGGGGCACCCTTATGAGATTGCATGTGATGTGTATGTTAAAATGCTTGAAAGGATACTCCACTAAGTATGGGATCAAGAACACCCTTATGTTGTGTGGTGTGTCCCTATGGGATCATGAGCACCCTTGAAGAGTGGTGTGTCCCTTGAGAAGTGAAATTGGAGTACTCCTTAGCATATATGTAAAGACATGATAAGTATTTTACTTTGTAAGTTGTGTACCCGACTCGGAAGGGGGTCGTTAAACAAATCCGGGGTGCATGTTAACTTAAGGTCATGGCTCCGGTAGGACGGAAGGGTCCTGCTCTAATGGGATTGGTGGCTCGCTACCCCAATTCATTAGGGAACGCGCATTATGTGGTACACAACTGGGCCCTATATGATGTTAAAATATTTTTAAGTAATACCTTTATGGAATTATTTTGAAAACATTTATGATATGTGAAGGGTATGCTTAAGATACTTTATACTGCTTGCTTAGAAACTTGGATGTTTAGTATGCTATGATAAACTCATGCTTATGATTCCTTATGTGTACATGTTGTATTCTTCGTATGGATTTTGCGAGTAGGACAGGATCCTTACTAAGCATTTGTGCTTACTAGTTTATGTGTTGTCTTATGCTGCAGATAAGGGTAAGGGACACTTAAACTAAAGGAAGAGGCAGGAGGGCTGAAGATGTGTGGGGTGGTGGCTCGGGAAAGAAAGATTTTTATATCTACATTACTATGCCTATGATAATGTTTTCTTCAGTAATAAATGCTAGTGATTAGAGTTGGTACTTTTGAATATTAGAAATTACACTTGGATTACTCTTATATGTTGAGTTGAACTACTTGTGAACCTACCATGTTCTAATCATTAAAGCATGATATCTGATTGGCATGCACTGACTAATATGCTTAACACTTGTAAATATCACTTGGTAGTTTTAAACAAGCATGCTCAGTACTTAGTCCTTGCACTTGTGTTTTTATTTTATGTTAAAATTTTACGATGGATTGTACGTAACCCCGCCCCGAGAGTAGATATAAGGACGGGCGTTACAAGTTGGTATCAGAGCAGATTTCCCCTCCACTACACACACATCAAGCTCCATCCTGCCGCTTCCAAGTAAGAGATCCTAACCTCGCTTTACTTAGTTTCATGTACTGTAATGATTATATAGAGATGATTTATGCTTGCATAACTAATGAAAGTAGTGTTAATTCTCACATTAGTTTATTTGTCACCTCTACGATAGATATGGTTAGAAGACGTAGCAATCGGGGTGATGAGACCGCACCCCCACCTGATATGATGCAAGTGATCACAGATCTGCAGCGTCAGGTCACTGAACAGCAGCAGATCATAAATACTTTGATGACCCAGCAGGTGAACACTGCAACCCCGCAGGGAAGTCAGAGTGTGATACCTACTGAGCCCCCAACTGCACAGGCACCCCCGGACATTCCGGCCAGAGGAGTCCGACAGGAGGCCTATCTGGTTCAGTGGCAGAGACTGAAGCCGGAAAAGTTCTCTAGCACCTGCGAGCCCTGGGACGCCCAGGCCTGGCTCAAGACAGTTGAGAGCACAATGGAATTATTAGACTGGCCCGAGCATGAGAAAATTAAATGTGTCTCGTTCTGCCTCACTGGCGATGCCAGGATGTGGTGGGAACGGGTAAAAGCTAGAAGGTCAGTGGACCAGATGAAGTGGAAGGACTTCGAGTCCGAATTTCTGGAGGAATTCTTTAATATGCGAGTCACAAACATGCACTTTGATGAGTTCACTGAATTCCGGCAGGGAAATCTCTCAGTCAACGATGCCGTTAAGCAATTCAACTGACTGGCACGATTATGTCTGGAGCTGGTCAGTACAGAGAAAGAAAGGGTCAGATTAATGCTCAAGATGCTCAGGCCCGAGATAGCTCTGGATGTAGCCGGCGGCGTTAATAGGCCCCAGACTGCAGAGGAGCTGTTCAGCAGCGCCCTTATTACCAAGCATTATCTAAAGAATATTAACCAGCAGAGCCAACCACTGACCGTCAGCAAGAGTCAGAGTCAGTCGGGAGGTCAGAAACCTCAGAATAGCAACCCCCACTGGAAAAAGAACTACAACGGAAAGAGGAAGCCATGGGATAAATCTGCCAGTGGTACAGGAGGCAAGAAGCCTAAATATCCCACATGTGCCACTTGTGGGAAGATGCACCTCGGGACATGCCTCTTAGGCACCAGGAGATGCTACACCTACGGAAAGGAAGGACACATGGCCAGAGAGTGTCCTACTGCAGCCAAAGTACCTCAGCCGCAGCATGCCCAATACAAAGGTGCTCATCCCCAGTTACACCAGATGCAGGCAGCTATTGATGGTACTCATATATGCCAGGGGAGATTAGAGGCCCCGCCTGCCACGATGAACGCCAGGGTTTTCTCTCTTACGAAAGAAGACGTGGCGACTGCCTCTACCGTTGTCACAGGTCAGATATTTATTTACAGTCAGTATGCTACTGTTTTATTTGACACTGGGGCAACACATTCGTTTATCTCTGTGCAATATGCCAAAAGAAATGACATATCACTACAAGATTTAGACTGCAAATTTCTGACAACACTGCCCTCGGGTGAGGTGATGCCCTCTACCCAAATGCTACGTGCCGCACTGATCAAAATCGCAGATAGGGAACTCTACTGCGACCTGATAGTGCTTGATATGCCAGATTATGATGTGATACTGGGCATGGATTTCTTGAACAAATACGGCGCCTCTATTGAGTGCTGTAAACGAAAGGTTACCTTCCAACCTGAGGCGGGAATTCTATTTGAATTCATCGGAGAGCCGAAGAAGAGGACAAGCAAATTCTTATCGGCTCTGAATGCAAGGAAGATGTTAGAAAATGGATGCTCTGGGTTTCTAGCTCATGTGGTTGATACCAGTCCTACTGAGGGCCCGAAGCTAGAAGATGTCAAAGTCGTATGCAATTACCCAGAGGTATTTCCCGATGAATTACCAGGGTTAGCACCTGAAAGAGATATAGAATTTGCAATTGAATTGATTCCTGGTACTAACCCCATTTCTAAAGCACCGTACCGTATGGCGCCGACGGAATTAAAAGAGTTACAGGGACAGTTACAGGAGCTGCTCGACAAGGGACTCATCCACCCTAGTCATTCTCCCTGGGGAGCTCCCGTACTATTCGTGAAAAAGAAGGATGGGTCGATGCGAATGTGTATCGATTATCGGGCACTGAACAACGTGACTGTCAAGAACAGGTACCCTCTACCCAGGATAGATGACCTGTTCGATCAACTGAAGGGAGCCATGGTTTTCTCTAAAATTGACCTGAGATCTGGTTATCACCAAGTCAGGGTGAAAAAGGAGGATATACCGAAGATGGCCTTCCGAACCAGATACGGACATTATGAGTTCGTAGTTATGCCATTTGGAGTTACCAATGCTCCAGCTATGTTTATGGACTTAATGAATCAGGTATTCATGGCATTCCTCGACAGATTTGTGATCGTCTTATCGACGATATCCTTATATATTCGAGAACTCCCGAAGAACATGCTGAACACCTGAGTAAAGTACTACAGATCCTTTAGAAGGAACAACTATATGCCAAATTTTCCAAATGCGAGTTCTGGCTCGACCAAGTATCATTCTTGGGACCTGTTATCTCCAAGGAAGGAGTAATGGTGGACCCAATTAAAATCGAAGCTGTGAGTAACTGGACCAGACCCAAGAATGCCAGCGAAATCAGAAGTTTCCTCGGGCTAGCAGGCTATTACAGAAAATTCGTAGAGGGATTCTCTCGGATTGCCGCCCCTATGACAGCTCTTACTAAGAAAGACAAGAAATATGTATGGACCGATGAATGTGAGAAGAGCTTTACTGAACTGAAAAGGAGGCTGACTAGCACTCTGATATTGACTCTTCCAGAAAGCGATACGGGTTTCGATATGTACAGCGACGCATCCAAACTAGGACTCGGAGCTGTACTTATGCAGAATGGGATGGTGATTGCCTATGCCTCTAGGCAACTCAAGGAACATGAAAGGAATTATCCTACCCATGACTTAGAACGAGCAGCGGTGGTCTTTGCATTGAGAATATGGAGGCACTATCTATATGGTACTCAGTGTAAAGTTTATACAGATCACCAGTCTGCGATATTTCTTCACCCAGAAAGATCTGAATATGAGACAGCGCAGATGGCTTGAATTGGTCAAGGATTATGACTGTGAGATCCTGTACCATCCGGGGAAAGCCAACAAGGTAGCCGATGCACTCAGTAGAAAATCATGTGCTACTTTGATGTCTTTATCAGCTTTGTCACAACCCTTAGGGGAAGAAATTACGAATTTCGGGATTGAAATCATATCAGGACAGTTATCCACCCTGATGATTGCGCCGACATTATTCGACGATATTCTGGAAAAGTAGAATCAGGATCCGAGCCTTCAGAGGATCAGGCAAGAGGTTCTCGAAGGCAAGGACAATGGATTTCGGATTTCAGACAGCGGAGTCTTATATCTTCAGGATCGATTGTGTGTTCCCGACGACTCTGATTTACGGACAAGAATCCTTGAGGAAGCTCACGGAACGCCTTATGCGATGCATCCTAGGTCTACCAAGATGTATCAAGATCTGAAGAGCAAGTTTTGGTGGTCCGGTATGAAGCGAGATGTAGCCCACTATATCAGTATGTGTTTGACCTGCCAGAGGGTCAAAGCAGAACACCAGAGGCCTGGAGGAGTTTTGCAACCTTTGCCAATTCCCGAGTGGAAATGGGAAGACATCTCTATGGATTTCATCTCAGGGCTACCTAGAACAATTAATGGATATGATGGTATATGGGTTATTGTGGACAGGCTAACCAAGTCTGCCCATTTTCTGGCTATCAGGATAACCTACTCAGTAGAGCAGTTGGCTCAACCGTATGTCAAGGAAATTGTCCGACTACACGGGGTTCCCAAGACCATTATCTCTGATCGGGATGGTCGATTTACTTCAGATTTTTCGGAACACGTGCAGAAGGCTGTTGGCATGAAGCTGAAATTCAGTACGGCCTTTCACCCCCAGACTGAGGGGCAAACTGAAAGTGTGAATCAAATATTAGAGGATATGTTACGAGCTTGTGTCTTGGACTTCAAGGGAAGCTGGTGTCGATACCTGAGCCTGGCAGAGTTTGCTTATAACAACAGTTATCAGGCTACTATCGGGATGGCACCATACGAAGCGCTATACGGAAGGAAATGCCGATCTCCTATATGCTGGCTTGAGAGTGGTGAAAAGAAGGAGATGGGGCTTCAGACTGATATTATAGATGAAACCACTCAGGCTATCAAGAATATCCACCAGAGGATAGAGACTGCTCAGAGTCGGCAGAAAAGCTACGCTGATAAGCGACGCAGACCACTAGAGTTTGATGTTGGGGATTCAGTATTCCTTAAAGTGGCCCCTATGAAAGGGGTGATGAGATTCGGGAAAAGAGGGAAGCCGAGTCCGCGATATGTGGGACCGTACCAGATCCTGAGACGGGTGGGCAAAGTGGCCTACGAACTGGAGCTACCACCAGAAATGTCGGCTATCCACAATGTCTTCCATGTATCAATGCTCAGGAAATGTACCTCTGATGAGGACCAAATTATAGAGCCCCAACTAGTACCAAATCAATAGAAGCTAAGTTGCGAACACCGACCTATTCAGATCCTAGATCGGGAAGTCAAAAAGCTAAGGAACAAGGAAGTGCCCTTAGTAAAGGTTCTGTGGCGGAACGAGCAATTCGAAGAAGCCACTTGGGAACGAGAGGAGGCAATACCCTTAAAGTATCCGGAACTGTTTTAAGTTCGGGACGAACTTTTTATAAGGTACGAGGGATTGTAACACCCCAAATTTTCCCATATATATAATGTTTTGAATTCATGAAACATTATTATTATGAAATTTCATGATGGGCTTGGCTTAATGGGCTTTGATGTGGATTAGTGCAAAATGTGATAAAAAGAAAGTGTAGAAAGGAGGAAGCAAGGATCGAACCTTGAACCTCCTAGTTACATTAACCATGTCTTAACCAATGCACCAAGCAATGTTTCATGTTGAGAGAATAAGAAACATGTTCGTTAAAGCTAGGGAAGTGAAGAGACATGTCCCTTCATGAGAATAGTATAAATAAGAGAGGGAGAGGGAGGAATAACTTCCTCTCTTCTTCTTCCTCACTCTCCCCACCGAAAACTCTAGCCTCTTCCCCCTTTTCAATTTTCGAAAATACACCCTAGGGTTCTAACCCTAGGGAATTGGAAGGAAGAAGACCCCATCCAAGGATTTTTGCCCTCTACTAGGGCCAAGTGTTTAGAGGAGTTCTAGCAAAGGGAACTCTCACTCTTCCTTCAACCAAGGGCACCCTAACGATTTAGAGAAGGTGATTTTCAAGCGAAAGGATGTAAGTATCCCCTCGCCTGCAGTGTAATTGTTGATTTCATGATTCCTTTTCTTTTCTTGTTTCGAAAATGGGAGTTACCCCTTGTGTGAGTTTCGGCCACCCCCAAAGGGGAGACCTTGGCTACTCCTTGATGCATGAGGAGACCCCTTGGTGTTAGTAATGTGAGAGAAGTGTCCTAAGGCAATCGCCTTATGATTGTAATCATTACTTTAATAAATGATAATTCACTATTTGAGTATGCATGTTTGTGTATTTGATTGGCATCTTAAACTCATCTACTGAATGTCCGCAATACAATTCACAGCATAAGTGAATTTGTGATGGGATCACAACTAGTGATTATCTCTAAATGTGCAATTGTGAAGTATTGAAAATATCCCTAGTCGATGAATTGATAAATACGGACACTATCAATTCTGTTGAGACTAGCATGGGTTATTCTCTGATCAGCTGATTCTCACTGGCTGGTGGCATTGGGATGTCTGGAGATAAACATGGATGCTAGTTAAGGGAACTAGTTCATTGGAGTGACTAGCTGTAAAACTTCATATGGTAATCTATATAGATATGTCAATGAAGTTCTTACTGCAGCTTAAGTGCGATGTTCCTTTGACTTGCGGTGTTCAAGTCATCTTGGTCATGGAGACTTATACTTTAACATCTTAAACAAACATCTCTAAGGAGGTGTGGACCCAGGATGATTGGGTATAAGCCGAAGCGCCCGAAGATGTTTGAACAGCCTACAAAGGATTCACCACTCCTTGCGAGGAGATGTATACCCAGGCCTATCGTCGGATTATTGCTCAAAGCCTCTGGCCAGAGCATGACATGTTCAGAGTAGGAATCTCTTAGACACATGTGAGTAATTAGAATCCATTGGACGAGAAAGACATTACTTGGGCTAGGTGTGACGTAGTCAGCCTAGTGGGGACTGACACACATAGACCGTGTCCTGAACCAAGTGGGTATAAGATGGTGAAGGGAATGGGGCACGATTCATTAGAGCTGCTGAAGGGTTTCAGAATTACTTCTGAGGACAAACCGTTGATCTTTCGATTAATTGGGGGTTATGATGTACTACTAGGTGTCACTCATGACCGTTCTATAATTGGTTAATTATAGACGGCCAACATAAATCGAATGCCTATTTAGTCACACGCACTACAAGTAATCCGAGGGATTTAAAACGAGTTGAAAATTGTATTTTCCGATCAAGAGAAATAAGTCGAATCTGAGCTAATCAGAGGCGCAACGGAAGCTAAAAATTGCTAAGTCTTTTGAAGGCTTATCGGGCGAATTAAATGAGTTTAATTCGTGAATGGTTCGGCTCGGTTTGGCCGGCCAAAGAGGGTGCCAAACCCCTTTGGTTTGGCCGGCCACCATCATGGGGAGAAACCAATTTATTTGGTTTAATTAATAAAATAAATCTAGCGCGATTTGTTTTATAAATTATGGATAAATAAATTTGTATAAAGAAATTTATATAAATAAATTTATGGAAATTTATTCTTTTTATGAAAATTAAAATGATCCATGGAATGGTTTATTTTAATTTTATAAAATCAATTATGAATTGATTTTTCATAATAAAGAAGAATTATAAATTTCTTATAAAAATTTTATTCCATAATTAAAGGAGAAAAGGTATTTGTTTTATTATAAAGTTAGTTATAATAAAACTTGGCTTAAACGGAATAATTAATAAGAGAATTTATAAGATAAATTTCTTATGAAAAATTCCGTTAAAGAGGAGACTTGGCAAGGGAGAAGCAATTATATAAGGAACCAAAGGCAAGCCTTGAATTCCCAATCAATTAATCAAGAGATTAATTACTCCCTCTCTCTCTCTCTCTACATGCCTCTCTCTCTCTAGGGCCGGCACCCCTCTCTCTCCCTCTCCTCTCACTTCCCCTCTGGTCGCGCCGACTCATGCATGGAGAAAAATCTTCTCCGGCGACTCAATTACTGAGAGGCAAGCAATTGTTGATGGTCAACAATTGTGGGCGGCTTGAGGCAATAGCCGAGAGGCTCAAGGAATTACCGAGAGGCAGTTGTTGATCTTGGTCAACAATTGCGGCTTGAGGATTTGCCGATAGCTTGAGGTAATTGCTGAGAGGAAATTGTTGATTTTTGGTCAACAATTACGGCTTGAGGAATTGCTTGCCGCTTGAGGCAAGGCAATTGTTGATGCGGCCGAGGCAATTGTTTTTCTTTAGGATTAATTGTCGTGAGCCATCAACACCAAGGAGAAGCCAACCAAGAAGTAGAAGAAGCGGATCACATCTCCTTCCTTCCCGGAATTTAGATTCCGTTTCTTGTTGGTTAGTTTTCATTCTTTTCTCTTGTTCTTCTAGTTGTGCCTTTAGAGAATCTAGTAGTTCTCGTCGGCACAAAACTCGTGACTTTGCGAAGTCATCCCGAAGAGAACTCGGCGTGGACGCGAATAGAGGCGGAGCTTCCAAGGGACGCTACGGTTGGATCTCGTCCCTTACTTCGAGTTACGAGAGGTATAAAGTAAATTAGTTTACTTTTTCTGCAAAATTTTAATTTATGATCATGTCCACACACCATAAGGTTGCATGCTAGATACGCGGTTAAAATAATTTGAGGAATTATTTTATGCTAATTCTTCCGCTGCACGTAAAAATTTAAAATTTTACGAACCCGTATCCTTGTCGACATGCACCTGGTCCCAACACTTGGGACTTAGGGTATATAGATAGGTTGTTTTCCCTTCATGTTGTGAAGACAAAAACTAGGGGTTGAGCACCCTATACCATTCGGCCATGAACAAGAGGTTAGGGTTAGTGAGGGTTGAAATTCTCCATGATGTATCCATGCTTAGTAGTGTAGACAAGGTGTTTGTATAAATGGTTGTGTGAAGGTTTGATTTCAAAAACCCTAATCCCCCTACCCTACACCATTCGGCCAACATGAATAGATTAGGGTTTGTGAAGGTTAAACTACCCTATGAGATATGCTTATGTTTGGGGATGATGATATGTATATGCATGTGATGTTAAATGGAATGTTTGATTGGAAAACTTAACTTCCCCCTAGCATGACTTTCGGCCAAGGCATGAACCATTAGGGTTGTGAAGGTTGATTACCCCATGATGTATGCTATGCTTAGTATGATACATGATATATATATGTGTGATGCTTGCATGGGATGTACCCTATGAGATATGCTTATGTTTGGGATGATGATACATATATGCACGTGATGTTTAAATGGAATGTTTGATTGGAAAACTTAATTTTTCCCTAGCATGACTTTCGGCCAAGGCAAGGAACATTAGGGTTGTGAAGGTTGATTACCCCATGATGTATGCTATGCTTAGTATGATACATGATGTATAGATATGTGATGCTTGTATGAGATGTTTGATGTCAAAAAAAAAAACCTAACCTATCCTTACCTTATGAAATTCGGCCAAACCCTAGTTTAGGGTTAGGAAGAATGAATTTAATCCATGAAGCATGCTACCACTTCCTATGATATGAGTATGATCTATGTGACCAATCTTGTCATATATAAAGTATGTTAAGTGGTTGAAGCATGATGTATGTATGAGCATGTCTTATAGCCCATGGGGCACCCTTATGAGATTGCATGTGATGTGTATGTTAAAATGCTTGAAAGGATACTCCACTAAGTATGGGATCAAGAACACCCTTATGTTGTGTGGTGTGTCCCTATGGGATCATGAGCACACTTGAAGTGTGGTGTGTCCCTTGAGAAGTGAAATTGGAGTACTCCTTAGCATATATGTAAAGACATGATAAGTATTTTACTTTGTAAGTTGTGTACCCGACTCGGAAAGGGGTCGTTAAACAAATCCGGGGTGCATGTTAACTTAAGGTCATAGCTCCGGTAGGACGGAAGGGTCCTGCTCTAATGGGATTGGTGGCTCGCTACCCCAATTCATTAGGGAACGCGCATTATGTGGTACACAACTGGGCCCTATATGATGTTGAAATATTTTTAAGTAATACCTTTATGGAATTGTTTTGAAATCATTTATTATATGTGAAGGGTATGCTTAAGATACTTTATACTGCTTGCTTAGAAACTTGGATGTTTAGTATGCTATGATAAACTCATGCTTATGATTCCTTATGTGTACATGTATTCTTCGTATGGATTTTGCGAGTAGGACAGGATCCTTACTAAGCATTTGTGCTTACTAGTTTATGTGTTGTCTTATGCTGCAGATAAGGGTAAGGGACACTTAAACTAAAGGAAGAGGCAGGAGGGCTGAAGATGTGTGGGGTGGTGGCTCGGGAAAGAAAGATTTTTATATCTACATTACTATGCCTATGATAATATTTTCTTCAATAATAAATGCTAGTGATTAGAGTTGGTACATTTGAATATTAGAAATTACACTTGGATTACTCTTATATGTTGAGTTGAACTACTTGTGAACCTACCATGTTCTAATCATTAAAGCATGATATCTGATTGGCATGCACTGACTAATATGCTTAGCACTTGTAAATATCACTTGGTAGTTTTAAACAAGCATGCTCAGTACTTAGTCCTTGCACTTGTGTTTTTATTTTATGTTAAAATTTTACGATGGATTGTACGTAACCCCGCCCCGAGAGTAGATATAAGGTCGGGCGTTACACGGCCAAGAGGAGTTTTGGGGCAAAGAAGTTAGGTTTAACTCCAAGCAAGGGTTCAAATGACTCCCATGTTATTATATGTAAGGTAATAGATGTGACTTGGGCATTTTATGAATTTTTCATGGGCTTGTGATCCTCTTTGAGTTTCGGCCAACTCATGATTTAGGGAAAGGACTTGGAGTTAAATCCAAATAAGGGATCAAATGGTTTTTCTATGGCATAGTATGTATGGTATGGAATGTAATCATGACCTATGTGAATTTCTCATGGACTTATTGTCCTTTAGGGTTTCGGCCAAGACCCTAATTTAGGGTTTGGTTTGGGTTAAGGTCTCAAGGAGGCTTGAGTATAGGTTATTAAGATATAAGTATATGATTAAGTAAGATGTAAGAATTTTTATGTGACCTAAAACCCTAGCTTCATGTAAGATGTATCATGACTTCGTACGTTAGGTCATGTGCTATGATTATTCATAAATGTTTAGACCATGTGCCATGAACCTAGGGGATATGTATCATATATGAAAAGATCTATGTATGTTTTCCTATATACCATGATCATGCCTGCTTGATGAATGAAGATGCTAATTAAGTATGTATGTCATGCTTTAGGAATAATATGTATGTATGTCATGATTTATGAATGATATGTATGTATGCCATGATCTATGAATGATATGTATGTATGTCATGTTTTGTGAATGACATGTATGTATGCCATGCGTTATGAATAATATGTACGTATGCTATGTTTAAGAATGAAGATGATGAATGAAAATGATAACCATGGCTCTAAGACAAATGAGATAAGCATGACATACCTTCTGAATGAGAATAATGAATGATGATGAATGTTCATGCCTTTAAGGCATCATGATGATAAGTATGAATGATGAAATGTTAAGTATGTTTATGTCATGCTAAGGGATGGGCACCTTAAGAACGTCTCGGTTCTGGACTACCGTAGCTGTCCACGGTTCTGGAACTACCGCAGCTGTTCCTATTCCTATGTCAAGTTTTATGAAACAAGATTATGTTTATATCATGTATGCCTATGAATGATGAAGCATGTGAAGTTATTTTACTTTATGAATGGGCTTGTACCGGACCGAAGTATGGGTCCAAGGGATGGGCACCTTAAGAACGCCCCGATTCTGGACTACCGACTATGCTGTCTACGGTTCTGGCACTACCGAAGCTGTGCAACAGGGATGGGCACCTTTAGAACGCCCCGGTTCTGGGACTACCGACTATGCTGTCCTTACCCTAGTAGGTCGGGGCTCGCTACCTCGTATTTACTTAGGGATGCGCGCTTATGATGTATGTATGTGGTATAAGCCGGGGACCCAATGATGTTATGATTATGTTTAAGTATTTAAAAGTATGATTTTAAAAGTTAAGCATCCTTATGTATATGCATTTGACTCATGCATTCATTCATGTTATGCATTATGCCATGATGGACAATGTTTTATGTTTATATCTATGTCATGTATCATACCATGCTAAGTATGTTTTATGTTTATAACTATGCCATGTATCATGCCATGCTAACTATGTTTTAAGTTTATATCTATGCCATGTATCATGCCATGCTAAGTATCTTTTATGATTATATCTATGCCATGTATCATGTCATGCTAAGTATGTTTTATGTTTATCTCTATGCCATGTATCATGCCATGCTAAGTATGTTTATGTTTATATTTATGCCATGTATCATGTCATAATAAGTATGTTTATGCTTATGTTCATGATAAGAAATATGCCATGATAAGTATGATTATGCTTATGTTCATGTTATGATTTATGTAATGATAAGTATGTGATGCCCATGTTTACGTTAAGAGTAAGCTTATGTTTTATGTTCAGAATTATGCTATGATGAATGTTTCATATGTTTATGTATGATATGACGTATAATTTTAGTGAGTAGGAAAGGGTCTTACTAAGCCTATGTGCTTATAGTCTTATGTTCTTATACCGCAGATCAAGAAAGAGATTATGAAGGGAAGCAGCAGGAGGGGCAAGTGTGTGTATGTGGCAACGACTTGGCAAAAGAAATGAAAAGATCCTATGTCTTTCCCCCTTTACATGATGACCATGCAAACATATTTAAGAATGATGCTATATGATTAAGAATGAATGCTAAGTTTATCATGTCACTATGTTTAAGAATGATAGCTAAGAATGTGTTAACATGATTTTGTTGGATCGTGAAAACCGATAGAGGGGGGGTGAATATCGGAAATCGTTCGGATTTTCATAAAGAGCACGTACGCAGCGGAAATAAAATAAAAACAATCACAGCATAAAGACACAGTCGATTTACTTGGTTCGGAGCCTGTGTCGACTCCTACTCCAAGGCCCACGGTCGTTGACCGTTTACTTTGGGCAATTCTATATACGCGCAAATCAGTTTACAATAATTTATTACAAGTAAGTGCACTAACAATAATAATAAAAAATTCGATCTTCGTTACCGACGTCCGGAGTGGATTGACTCATTCGGGGCAGCGGGACGTCGTCGGCTCGAGTTGGAGTGTTTCCGGAGCAAGGCACGAGCGTAGAAGATCTTTGGGGCGTTGAGAGAACAGTTGTTCTGAAGCCTTGGTCGAAGGCCCTTTATATAGGGCCTGGGGGCACCCGGGACGTCGGGGGCGCCCCCCACGTGGCCTTTGATCAGCCAAAGTCTCGGTAGCGTCTGATCCTCTGGATCCGCTTTGACCGGGGCACCCGGAGCGCTCGGGGCACCCGGATTGACCGGGTCAAACTTTATCCGCTTGGCTTCGAGGGCTTTTGGTTCGATGCATGCGCATGGGGGCGCCCGGGACGCTGGGGGCGCCCGGGAGCAGCGCGGGCGCCCGGGAGCACGGGGGCGCCCGGCCCAGCAGCTATTCGAGCTCTTTTCTCTTTACTTGTTTTGTATGCACCTTGGGGGCGCCCGGGACACTCCGGGCGCCCTATTCAGCTACTACCTCATTCCTTTGAGGCTATCTGAGCTGCAGACACTCCTTCCTTTGGTCCTGCATCCAGGGTTAGTCCAAAACACAATAAAGCAATAAAGTATTTGTTTATACAGCCTTAGCTGTCTTGGTTCTGACTTTGGTCTCCAAAATGGAGCCCTAGGTCGAACCGACGCCTACTGTTTGTTAGTGATATGAGAGAAGTGTCCTAAGGCAATCGCCTTATGATGTAAACATTTATTTTAATAAATGATAATTCACTATTTGAGTATACATGTTTTGTGTATTTGATTGGGATCTTGAACTCATCTACTGAATGTCCGCAATACAACTCACAGCATAAGAGAATTTGTGATAGGATCACAACTAGTGATTATCTCTAATGTGCAATTGTGAAGTATTGAAATTATCCCTAGTCGATGAATTGATAAAAAAGGACACTATCAATTCTGTTGAGACTAGCATGGGTTATTCTCTAATCAGCTGATTCTCACTAGCTGGTGACATTGGGATGTCCGGAGATAAACATGGATGCTAGTTAAGGGAACTAGTTCATTGGAGTGACTAGCTGTAAGACTTCATATGGGAATCTACATGTAGATATGTCAATGAAGATCTTACTGCGGCTTAAGTGTGATGTTCCTTTGACTTGCGGTGTTCAAGTCATCTTGGTCATGGAGACTTATACTTTGACATCTTAAGCAAGCATCTCCAAGGAGGTGTGGACCCAGGATGATTGGGTATAAGCCGAAGTGCCCGAAGATGTTTGAACAGCCTACAAAGGATTCACCACTCTTGCGAGGAGATGTATACCCAGGCCTATCGTCGGATTGTTACTCAAAGCCTCTGGCCAGAGCATATCATGTTAAGAGTGCGAGTCTCTTAAATACATGAGAGTAATTAGAAATCCAAAGGACGAGGAAGACATACTTGGGCTAGGTGTGACGTAGTCAGCCTAGTGGGGACTGACACCATAGACCGTGTCCTGAACCAAGTGCGTATAAGGTGGTGAAGGGAATGAGGCACGATTCATTAGAGCTGCTGAAGGGTTTCAGAATAATTTCTTCTGAGGTCAAACCGTTGATCTTTCGATTAATTGGGGATCATGATGTACTACTAGGTGCCACTCATGATCGTTCTATAATTAATGGGTTAATTATAGACGGCCAACATAAATCGAAAGCCTATTTAGTCACACGCAATACGAGTAATCTGAGGGATTTAAAACGAGTTGAAAATTGGATTTTCCGATCAAGAGAAATAAGTCGAATCTGAGTTGGTCAGAGGCGCAATGGAAGCTAAAAATGGCTAAGTCTTTTGAAGGCTTTTTGGGCGAATTAAATGAGTTTAATTCGCGACGGTTCGGGTCGGTTTGGGCCGGCCAAAGAGGGTGTTAACCCTCTTTGGGTGGCCGCCAATAAAGGAGAATAAACCAAGTTTATTTTGGTTTAATTAATAAAATAAATCTAGCGCGATTTATTTTATAAATTATGGATAAATAAATTTGTATAAAGAAATTTATATAAATAAAATTTATAGAAATTTATTCTTTTATGGAAGATTAAAATAATCCATGAATTGGTTTATTTTAATTTTATAAAATCAATTATGAATTGATTTATCCATAATAAGAAAGTTTATAAATTTCTTATAAAATTTATTCCATAATTTAAAGAAGAAGAATTAGTTTTTATTATAAATTAGTTTATAATAAAGACTTGGTTTAAACGGAATAATTAGTTAAGAAAATTTATAGGATAAATTTCTTATAACTAATTCCGTTTAGAGGGAGACTTAGCAAAGAGTTGCTACTATATAAAGGAACCAAAGGCTAGCCCTTAATTCCGAACTAATCATCTAATGATAGAGCTCTCCCTCTCTCTCTCTTAATCTTCTCCTATCCCTCTCCTTCTCTTGCCTAGGGCCGGCGCCCTTCATTGAGTTAGGGCCGGCTCCCCCTTTGGTTGCTAGGGCCAGCGCACCCTATCAACTCCAAGAGAAGTTGCCGTGAGCTATACGAAGAAGAAGAACCACAACAAGAAGAAGAAGAAGCGGATAGCGACTCCTCTCCTCTCGGAATTCGATTCCGTTACTTCTTGTTGGTTAGTTTCTGACTCTTCTCTTGATTCTTCTAGTTGTGCCTTCCGAGAATCTAGTAGTTCTCATCGGCACAAAACTCGTGACTTTGCGAAGTCATCCCGAAGAGAACTCGGCGTGGACGCAAATAGAGGCGGAGCTTCCAAGGGACGCTACGGTTGGATCTCGTCCCTTACTTCGAGTTACGAGAGGTACTTGGTAAATTTGTTTACTTTTCCGCAAAGTTTTATTTTATGATTATGTCAACACACCATAAGATTGCATGCTAGATACGAAGTTAAAATAATTTAGGAAATTATTTTATGCAAACTCTTCCGCTGCACGTAAAAATTTTAAATTTTACGAACTCGTATCCTTGTCGACATGCACCCGGTCCCAACACTGTTCCCTCGACGGGGAACACGTCCTCACCTACTCCTCTCGGGAGAATTTACCTGATGCCAACCGTTCCTCTGGTTGGACTTTTGCCTGACGGTCCTTTGTCAGGTCTTGTAAACTGGCAGTCCTTCGCCAGTTGCCTAGCAGTCCTTCGCTAGGGCTTCAGTCCCAGGCTGTCCTTCGCCTGGAGCCTAGCAGTCCTTCGCTAGGGCTTGATACTGGCAGTCCTTCGCCAGTTGCCTAGCAATCCTTCGCTAGGGCTTTCTTTCCTGGCATTCCTTTGCCAGTGCCTAGCAGTCCTTCGCTAGGGCTTTTCCTGTACACTAGATTAACTTGTTAGAAAACAAGAAAGACTTAACTTTTGACCTATGTTGCCATTATCAAAACACAGGTTTGACTTAGGTGCATTCTGCACCAACAATCTCCCCCTTTTTGATTTATGGCAACCCTAGTTCAGAAAGTTAAGTTTAAGCAAAACATGAAAAAGTTTTAACTTTTGTTCCCTCCCCCTGGAAGGAATCTCCCCCTAGATTTTTCAAAAATTCGTGGGGTTTTAAAAAACTTTACTTGTACTTGAAAACATTTTGAAAGTGTTATTTTAATACAGTTTTGAAAAACTTAAGCTTTAGAGTAAAAAAAATTTTGACAAGCTTAAGTAAGAACCTTTTGAAAGACTAGAGTACTTAGGAAAATTTTAAAAACTTTAGTAAAACTCTTGCAGCTAGAGCACTTAGCAACATTTTAAAAGCTTTAAGAAATTTTGAAACTAGAGTACTTTAGAAAGCTTTAAGAAATTTTGAAACTAGAGTACTTAGGCAAAAATTTTGAAAGCTTTAAGAACTTTTGAAACTGGAGTACTTAGGCAAGATTTTGAAAGCTTTAGGAAAAATTTTGAAAGCTTTAAGAATTTTTGAAACTGGAGTACTTAGGCAAGATTTTGAAAGCTTTAAGAACTTTTGAAACTGGAGTACTTAGGCAAAATTTTGAAAGCTTTAAGAACTTTAGTACTTCTTCAAAAAGTTTAAGCTTTTGAATAAAGGAAAAGTATATTTTTGAACCTTTTTGAATAATAAAGGAAAAATTTTGAAAACTTTTGAAAGCCTTTTTTTTGCTTTTTGAATAAAAGATAAGAAAATTTTACTCTATAAGATTTTGAATAAAAGATGAGAAAATTTTACTCTCTAAGAAAATTTTACTCTCTCCTTTTTGAATAAAAAAAATTTTTTGAAAAAGTAAAAGTAATTTTTCTCTTTCTTTTCCTATCTCTCCCCCTTTGCCATATATCAAAACAGATAAATATAGCATGAGTAAAGGAAATAAATAAGAATTTGCTGTACTGAACCAATTCATAATTAGATTTACACTAAATCAATCAATTTTCTCTGTAGGGACCTGTCTAACCCAATTAGCTACTTACTAACTGTTATAAACAGTAGTTTTTGCTAGGGTTAGTCAAGTTAAGTGTTTCTGTTCAAGTTAGATTTTCTAAACTTGACACTTAACTTGATTGCTGTATAAGTTGTATTTAGTGCCCCAATTGCTGCAGATGCACTGACTTAAAGCATCTTGAATTAAGGCAAAGACCTAAGCATCTCAACCCTTTCTAGGTTATCAATCAAAAGTACCCTAAGGTGCTTGTGAGATGCTGGCTTCTAAGTCTATAGGTGCATGCAGTTCTAGAGTTAGGGCCTAGGCTAAGTCCATTTTCGAAAAAGCCCTAATTTTCAAAGGGGTAGTTTTGCAATAAAACTAAGAAAAAAAATGAAAACTGATTTTGAAATTAAGTAAAACAGTTTTTCAAAATAAAAAATTTTTAAAAACAATTTTAAATCGAGTCGAAAAAAAATAATCTATTCTACAAAGCACAATCCTAATAATCATAAACTAGTCAACATAGAATAAATCAAGTAGTCAAAGTTCAACACAGTTACACAAGTCAAGCCCAAGTCAACCACAAGTCAACCCTACTGAGTAGGGGCAATCAAATAGGTACAATGCTAAGTGAACCTAAGATGAAGGACCGGGGTGATCAGATGGGCCGGGCTGCCATGCATCGAATCGTGCCATCATCTCTATGTATCGTGCGTCCGCCACTTCTCGATCAGCTCGACGAGCATCCATCTGCTCTAGGTGGTAGGCTTCGACCTCCTCTCGAAGACTTTGAACCTTTATGTCTAAATCTGTCATTCTCTGGTAGAGTTTCGGTGGAGCGGGCTCGTCGATGTGTGCTCGGGCTGCTGCAGCTACATCTCCAACGTCAACCTCTATTTCTTCGTCAGAATCGATCGGTGCCCCGGCCTGCTGTCGTCTCCAACTAAGAACCCCGGTGGCCGACACCTCTAGACCTGCTAACGAAAAGTTCCTAAATCCTATTTCGTCAAAGTCGGTCATAGCGGTAATTTCACCAACGGTAATGTTACGACCGTGGTGATGAAGGTGGGATGTGATGATGTGGCAATATGGTGTGCGTACTCATCCCTGGGTTGTGACACTGGACGCATGCAGAATGGTATGAAACATATGGAGTCCAATGTCTAGGTCAAGGTGGTGGACTAGGGCATAAAGAAGGAAAGCATGAAAGGGTCGCATAGTCCCTAGGTCTCTGGTGGAGAGTGGTAGGATACAGCGGGCCAGAACTCTATACAAGGCATAGTTCTGGGCCTGAAGTTCAACAGCTTGGAAGCGTCTGTTTGCTGGGAGGTCTGCCCTATAGAAATAGGAGTGAATGGTATCTAGGGTAATCTCTGAGTAGGGAGGATCAAATGGGGGGTTCCTAAGAGGATAACAGCAGAATGTGGACTGAGAGGGTCGCATTCCTAGGAAACGGTTCAACAAAGCTGGGGTTATAGTTAAAGGAATCCCTTGGAAAGTGGTGTGAAACATAAGATTATCTTGTCGAATTATATTATTGTAAAATTCTGGGCATAAAGATTCATTAATGGTATGCGTGCAGAAGACAAGATTGTCCAGTTGATAGAAGTTGATGATGTTCATGGCGATAGGGCATGAATGGGTAAAAAAGTGCCTATTGAGATAACTCGTTTTAATAGACTTGTAGATTGTTTGTGCGAACCTATTACATAACTCTAGATTAGGAAATCTAGGGTCGGAACTAGGTTGGGCACCGGGGTTGGCCGGGTTCGGTCGGCGTCTTCTAAGTTAAGAGAGTTAAAGGAAGAATAAAGATATTACATGGAATAAATTTAAATACAATAAAAATAATAATCATACCGGACGGCTCGGGGAGGCATAGTTGAGGAAGAGGACTTGCAAGGTCTTTTTGAAGAGTAAGAAGTCGAGAAGAAGGTTGATTTTGGTGTGGGAAGTGAAGGAGGTTCGGGTGCCTTTTATAGACAAACTTATGGGGGCGCCTGGGAGCTTCCGGGCGCCCCGGTCAGAGTTACTACCAAAGGCAGTGTGAAGGACTGGTTGGGGGCGCCCGGGACATCCCGGGCGCCCTCAACAGGTTGCTTTTGCAGCTTTGGCTGCATTGGAGGTGATGGGGGCGCCCGCGTGGTTCCGGGCGCCCTAGTCAAGGGCAAGGCAGCTTTTCTGTCTCGAGGAATGAAAAAGCTATAGGGGGGGCGCCCGTGTGGTCCCGGGCGCCCGGGTTTGTATAGAAAGGGACAAGCTTTATGTCTTGTCATCTTTTGACCATGATTAAATTGGTTTGACTATGGTTTTGTAACGCCCCAAAATTTCCCATATGAAATATTATCATGAAATATTATGAATTCATAAATATGAAATATTATGGAATTCATGAAATAGTATCATGAAATATTATGAAATATTATGAATTCATAGATATGAAATATTATGAAATTCAGGATATATTATCATAGAATATTATGAAATATATGAATTCATAAATATGAAATATTATCATGAAATATTATGAATTCATAAATATGAAATGTTATGGAATTCATGAAATAGTATCATGAAATATTATGAAATATTATGAATTCATAAATATGAAATATTATGAAATTCATGATATATTGTCATAGAATATTATGAAATATATGAATTCATAAATATGAAATATTATCATGAAATATTATGAAAATATTGTGAAATCATGGAATATAATTAATATTATGAAATTTCATGATGGGCTTGGCTTAATGGGCTTTGATATGGATTAGTGCAAAATGTGATAAAAAGGATGAAGCAAGGATTGAACCTTGAACCTCCTAGTTGCACTAGCCATGTCATAACCAATGCACCAAGCCATGCTTCTTGTGGAGAGAATAGGAACATGCTTGTTAAAGCGAGGAAAGTGAAGAGACATGTCTCTTCATGAGAAAAGTATAAATAAGGGAAAGGGAAGTTGGAATAACTTCCTCTTCTTCTTCCTCTTCACTTCTCCACCGAAACTCAAGCTTTCCCCTTCTCCATTTTCGAAAAAGAAAACCTAGGGTTTCAACCTTAGGGGTTTGGAAAGAAGGAGATCTCACCCAAGGACCTTGCTCTCTCTACTAGGGCCAAGGGTTCTATAGAAGTATTAGGAAGGAGAACACTCACCTTCCTTGAACCAAGGGCATCTTAAGAAGTTAGAGAAGGAGAAAATCAAGCGAAAGGATGTAAGTATCCCCTCGCCTGCAGTGTAATAGTTATAGTATGTTTTCTCCTTGATTGTTTTAGGAAATGGGGACTTTTTCCCCTTTGTATGTTTCGGCCTCCCCCCTTAGGGGAAGGCCTTGGTTCTTTCCTTGATACATGAGAAGACTTTTGAGACTTAGAGTATGTATGTGTGATAATTTTCTTCATGATGGCATGAACAAAAGGAAAAAAAAAACTAGGGTTTCACCCTTGGAAGGTTTCGGCCACCCCCTTGAGGGAAGGCCTTGGTTCCTTTTTGGTTACATGAGTAGACTTTTGGAACTTAGGATATATGTATATGTGGTTTATGCAAATTGTTGTGAACAAAACCTAGGGTTACACCCTTGTGAAGGTTTCGGCCAACACCCAAAAAGGGTACCTTGGTTACCCCTTGATACATGAGTAGACCTTTGGAACCTAAGGTATATGTATATGTGTTTTTCTTCATGGTGTTATGAACAAAATTGTAGGGTTTTGTTCTTGAAGGAGTTTCGGCCACCCCCCTTGGGGAAGGCTTTTGGTTCCTTTTTGTTACATAAGTAAACCCCTTAGCACTTAGAGTATATGGGTATATGTATCCTTCAATGTATTGTAAACAAAACATAGGGTTTAGAACTTGGATGGGTTTCGGCCAAAGCCTAGAAAAAAAGGGGTTAGTGAGGGTTGAATTATCCTAAAATATATCCATGTTTAATGTATTGTAAGATAGTGTATACAAGGTGTTTGTATGAATGTATGTGAGAATATTTAGTTCAAACCCTAAATTTCCCTATGCTTAAGTTTCGGCCAACCCTAGAAGGACTAAGGTTTAGGGTTGTATAATTATCTCATGATATGCTTTATGTTTAATAAGTTGCATGAATAATATGTGAAGGCTAAACTACCCTACGGGACATGATTATGTTTACCAAAATAATATGTATGTGCATGTATGAAATATGATGTATGTATGAACATATATGGAATATGATATATGTATGAACAAGTATGAAATATGATGTATGTATAAACATGTATGAAATATGATGCATGTATGAACAAGTATGAAATATGATGTATGTATGAACATGTGTGAAATATGATGTATGTATGGACATGCATGAAATATGATGTATGTATGAGCATGTCTTATAGCCCATGGGGCACACTTATGAAATTGCATGTGATATGTTAAAATGCTTGAAGGGATACTCAAATAAGTATGGGATCAAGAGCACCCCTTATGTTGTGTGGTGTGTCCCTACGGGATCATGAGCACCCTTGAAGAGTGGTGTGTCCCATAAGAGTGAATATGGAGTATTCCTTAGCATATATGTAACAGCATGATAAGTATTTTACTTTTAAGTTGTGTACCCGACTCGGAAGGGGGTTGTTAAATAAATCCGGGGTGCATGTTAACGTGGCTTCGGTAGGACGGAAGGGTCCTGCTCTAATGAATTGGTGGCTCGCTACCCCAATTCATTAGGGAACGCGCAATAGTTTCCGCGCGATAGTTGGTACACAACAGGGCCCAATATGATATGGATGTATTTTTAAGTAATACCATTATGGAATTGTTTTGAAAACATTCATTGAAAACATTGGTTATATGTGAAGAGTATGCTTATGGTACTTGATACTGCATGCTTAGAAACTTAGATGTTTGATATGCTTTGATGAACTTATACTTATGATTAATTATGTGTATATGTTATATTCTTTCGCACGGATTTTGCGAGTAGGACAGGATCCTTACTAAGCATTGTGCTTACTAGTTTATGTGTTGTCTTATGCTGCAGATAACACTTAAATGGAAGGAAGAGGCAGGAGGCTGAAGATGTGTGGGGTGGTGGCTCGGGAAAAAAGATTTCTATATCTACATATTTATGCTTATGTTATGCTCATTGACAATGAATGATAGTGATTAGGATTGATATTGCATGATAATAGTTACACTTGGAATTTTCATATACTTGATTTATTGGATTATATTATGGTGTGAAATAATATGTGAACCTATCATGTTATATAATGTCACTTAATAATTTTTGCAAGCATGCTTAGTACCTAGTTCTCTTAAGCCCTTGCATTATTGTTTTAATGTCATGCTAGGAGATAGAAATAGAAAAAAAAAATATTACTATATGATTGAATGTACGTAACCCCGCCTTGAGGGTAGATATAAGGGCGGGCGTTACAGGTTTGACTGCTTTGACCGCTTTGACCATGGTTTGACTGTATTAATCATGGTTTGACCATGATTTAGACAAATACAAGAATTTCTCATCCTATAGGTAAAAGAATTTCCAACTTAGTCTTAATCCTGCTGTCTCACCCAGTCTAGGGTTTTCAATCACGTTAACCTTATAGGTTTTGTGAGACAGGTTTTGATAGTTTTGAAAGTTGAAAGTTTATTTAAAAATAATTAAATTTTGAAAACTTAATTAATTTTGAAAATGATTAAATTTTTTTAAAAAAAACTTAATTTTTGAAAACAATTAAATTTTTCAACAGAAGTTTAAATCTACAAATAATTGAATTTTTGTGTTAGATTCGAATTTGACAAAAATTAATTTGAATTTGAATTTCAGAAATTGGCTTCCAGGTCTTGGCGAGGCACTAGGCCTTCTTTGGCCGCAGCCTTATGGGATCATCCACCCTTTCCTTGACAAAGCCTTTTAATGAAATTTCATTTTCAAAATCAATTTTTGAAAAATTTCTGGTCTAACTAGTTTGGATTTTGGATCGATAGCTTCGGCTGGTTTCACCAGTCTAAAGAGACCAAGTAAACTTGATCTTATTAGAACTGGTTTCCCCAACGTACTATCATCTCACCTCCACCCAATACTATGTTGTCAAATTTCAGCTAAGTTTGTTTAGTCCTTAAGCTAGCCTAAGTCTAAGCATGGTATATTACAGAAATTAAATAACCAATCAATCAAGCAATTTAAATCAATAATAACAAGTTTATCTAATAATGAAAATAGTTTTCAGTTTGGCTCCCCCTGGACTAAAGCCACGGTGATGGTTAGGCAAGATGTGAATCTTGTCCTTGGGGATCCAATACTGATTTGATTCGGTCGGTTTGTTCAGGTATAGTTTAGGTACCCATGCCTGAATTTTACCTCTGGACTGATTCAGTACAGCAAAGTAAGATCTTTGCCGGGATTTGGTTCTATAGCCCAGTCCGGATCGATTTAGAACTGATTTCTGTTTTCCAAGGATCATGTCAAGACCTTTGGAACCAGATGTAAATCGTTCTAATGCTGATCTAAGATCCTTATCCTGAGTTTTCAGGGAGGAGTTTTCCTTTTCAAGTTTTTCAACTTGAGTAGAAGTTCCTTCCTGAACCTTCTCAGTTAAGGGTTTAGAGTCAGCTCCCTCTTTCAGGAGTTTCACTTCCTGTCGGAGGGATTCGACTCGGAGTTTGGCTTTGGCCAAATCTCGAGAAAGAAATGAAATTAACTCACTTAATTGCAATCTATTAAAACCAGTTACCTTAATTTCTCCGTCTTCTGTGAAGGTCAGCTCGCCGTCCTCTTGTTCTGTTTCTGACTCAGTCTCGACTTTATCTGAGGCGGTCAGAGCTAGGAGATTGGACTGGGGTGCCTCTTCTTCTTCTTCTGAGGACGATTCGTCCCAGGTTGCTTGCAGTGCCTTCTTTCTTCTCGTCCTTTTTGTCTCCTTTAGGTTAGGGCATTCTGACTTGTAGTGGCCCTTTTTCTTGCACTCGTAGCAGGTCACATTAGGCTTGTTCGCGGGTTCAGCTGGTTCGTCCTTTCTTCGGCCGGTTTTCCGTTTGTTGGTTCGGTTCTTCAGCTCCTTGTAGTAGCTTCGAGCGAGCCGGACCAGCTTAGTTTGTTCTCCTTCTTCGTCTTCTGAGTCTGAGTCAGAGTTAGACTCGGGTTCAGGTTCAGGCTTCTTCTTCGTTGTCCTTCCAGTTTTACCTGCAACGAAAGCAATACCTTTCTCGACCATATTGGTGTTAGTTTGTTCGTGCAGTTCTAGTTCGGAAAACAATTCATCTAATTTTATTTTAGTATGATCTCTAGAGACCTTGTATGCATCTACCATAGATGCCCACAAGGTGTTTCTAGGGAAGGCGTTTAGAGAATACCTTATTAGGTCACGGTTTTCAACCTTGTGACCTATTGTGTGAAGACCGTTCATTACCTCTTGGATTCGTGCGTGGAGCTGGGCTGCTGTTTCGTTGTCGGCCATCTTGATGGTATAGAGTTTGTTTAGTAGCAGATCCCTCTTGCTGATCCGAGTATCTGAAGTCCCTTCGTGCAGCTCGATCAGTTTTGTCCACAGCTCCTTTGCACTGTTGAAGGGGCCCATGCGGTTCAGCTCCTCTTTCGTCAATCCGCATTGAAGAGTCTGAGTAGCTTTTGCGTCGGTTTCTATCTTTCGCTTTAGGGCGTTGTCCCATTCAGAGTAGTTCTGAGGAAGACCTTCGGCATTTCGGGGGATCTCCAGACCGGACTGGATAATGATCCACATGTCCACCTGAGTTTTCAGGTGGACCTCCATACGACTTTTCCAGTAAGAAAAGTCTTCTCCACTGAAGAGTGGAGGTCTGGCGGTGTTGAATCCCTCTTGCATGGTCATTTAGTCTGAAAAAGAAAACTTAAAGGATTTTCCAAGACTAGGTCTTGGATTAGCAGTGCTGATTAAATAACGAGGGGTGTTGCACCAACCTCGCAAAAAAAAACGAACGAAATATTTAGCGAGAAATTAAATAAAATAGAAAATAAAAATCCGAAAAAAAATTTCAAACTGGTGGTTGCACCAGGTTTGAACTTCCCCGCTCTGATACCACTTGTTGGATCGTGAAAACCGATAGAGGGGGGGTGAATATCGAAAATCGTTCAGATTTTCGTAAAGAGCACGTACGCAGCGGAAATAAAATAAAAACAATCACAGCACAAAGACACAGTCGATTTACTTGGTTCGGAGCCTGTGTCGACTCCTACTCCAAGGCCCACGGTCGTTGACCGTTTACTTTGGGCAATTCTATATACGCACAAATCAGTTTACAATAATTTATTACAAGTAAGTGCACTAACAATAATAATAAAAAATTCGATCTTCGTTACCGACGTCCGGAGTGGATTGACTCTTTCGGGGCAGCGGGACGTCGTCGGCTCGAGTTGGAGTGTTTCCGGAGCAAGGCACGAGCGTAGAAGATCTTTGGGGCGTTGAGAGAACAGTTGTTCTAAAGCCTTGGTCGAAGGCCCTTTATATAGGGCCTGGGGGCGCCCGGGACGTCGGGGGCACCCCCCACGTGGCCTTTAATCCGCCAAAGTCTCGGTCGCGTCTAATCCTCTGGATCCGCTTTGACCGGGGCGCCCGGATTGACCGGGTCAAACTTTATCCGCTTGGCTTCGAGGGCTTTTGGTTCGATGTATGCGCATGGGGGCGCCCGGGACGCTGGGGGCGCCCGGGAGCACGGGGGCGCCCGGCCCAGCAGCTATTCGAGCCCTTTTCTCTTTACTTGTTTTGTATGCACCTTGGGGGCGCCTGGGACACTCCGGGCGCCCTACTCAGCTACTACCTCATTCCTTTGAGGCTATCTGAGCTGCAGACACTCCTTCCTTTGGTCCTGCATCCAGGGTTAGTCCAAAACACAATAAAGCAATAAAGTATTTGTTTATACAGCCTTAGCTGTCTTAGTTCTGACTTTGGTCTCCAAAATGGAGCCCTAGGTCGAACCGACGCCTACTGTTCCCTCGACGGGGAACCCGTCCTCACCTACTCCTCTCAGGAGAATTTACCTGATGCCAACCGTTCCTCTGGTTGGACTTTTGCCTGACGGTCCTTTGTCAGGTCTTGTAAACTGGCAGTCCTTCGCCAGTTGCCTAGCAGTCCTTCGCTAGGGCTTCAGTCCCAGGCTGTCCTTCGCCTGGAGCCTAGCAGTCCTTCGCTAGGGCTTGATACTGGCAGTCCTTCGCCAGTTGCCTAGCAATCCTTCGCTAGGGCTTTCTTTCCTGGCATTCCTTTGCCAGTGCCTAGCAGTCCTTCGCTAGGGCTTTTCCTGCACACTAGATTAACTTGTTAGAAAACAAGAAAGACTTAACTTTTGACCTATGTTGCCATTATCAAAACACAGGTTTGACTTAGGTGCATTCTGCACCAACAGATTTAAGTTATAAGTGCATGGTTTAAACGCATGTGGATAAAGTTTTAAAATTATTCCGCTGCATTAAGAAGTCCATATGCGTATATGTATGTCACGTAGCGCCGCCGTAAGGCTAAAAATGGGCGGGCGTTACAATGTGCACCAATCAAAGTATACACAAGAAATGCTTCAAAAATTCAATATGAGCGATTCAAAAGAGGTAACCACTCTCATGGCCACAAACACAAGATTAGACAATGATGAGAGTGGTAAACCCGTTGACTTGACACAATATCGAAGCATGATAGGTAGTTTGCTATACCTCATAGCTAGTCGACCGGATATTCTTTTTGCTGTCGGTATGTGCGCTAGGTACCAAGTGTGTGCCAAGGAATCTCACTTAATCGCTGTTAAGAGAATTTTGAGATATCTTAAAGGCACAATTGGAGTCGGTCTTTGGTACCCCCATACTGAATCATTTGATCTAATTGGCTATACGGATTCCAACTATGCTGGATGTAAGTTGGACCGGAAGAGCACAAGTGGGGGTTGCCAATTCTTAGGTTCGTCCTTAGTAAGTTGGTCAAGTCGGAAGCAACATTGTGTTGCTCTCTCCATGACCGAGGCAGAGTATATTGCCATGGGAGAGAGCGTATCGCAATTGTTGTGGATGATACATACTTTAGAGGACTATGGATTGAGTTACAAGGGTGTGCAAGTGTTATGTGATAACATTAGCACAATTAACCTAACCAAGAATCCAGTCCATCATTCTAGGACCAAACATATTGAGGTGCGTCACCACTTCATTAGGGATCATGTAGCTAGGGGAGATATTGTACTCTCTCATGTAGAGTCCAAATCAAACCTAGCTGACATTTTCACTAAACCACTCCCCGAAAATGAATTTAGTTTCCTAAGACGGGAGTTGGGAATGTGTCGCGCTTCGTGAATTTCCAATTGCATTTAAACCCTTCATGATTATTTCAAAATTGTTGGGAAACAATTGGGTAACTTTGGGGACATCTCACACAAACTCTAAGGTTTGACAAAACATTTTTGTTAGCTAGATATGGGGTGAGATGTTAGGATCAACTAAATTTCTCAAAATGTCAATGCATCCCTTGAGAAATTAAGTTGACGAGATAATAATCACTTCGGTGACCAAGTATGCGGAAAACCAATGCATAACACATGTGTATTTGGCTCCATGATCACACTTGGACATTCCAATCAAGCAAACTTGATTGGAAACTTGAATTTGAAACAAAACTTGATTGAATTTGCTTGAATGATTGTTGATTGAGTTTGACTCCATTAGGATGGATCAAAGTGATTGTTGAACCTATAAGGATCTTTGATCGTTGTTCAGGGATCAATTTTAGTCATGAGATCATGTCCAAGTTCGATAAACTTCATCAGATCTCGATTGGAAAAATTCTGAAAATCTGAAACTGAATGTTTCAGATCGTATCAGGGAGTATCAGGAACACTGATCGATCACCGGACCGATCAGGAATAAGGCTGATCGGTCCCCAGACCGATCTGGCTTCTTCTTGCATTGATCGGTCCACAGACCGATAGAGGGGCATCAGTGACTTTACAAAATTCTGATCAACCTTACTGAGCCATCCTGGATCGGTCCCCGGACCGATCTGGCACCCTGCTGGGACCGGTCCACAGACTGATCAAGGGGTTCACAGTAACCCTCCCGAGCCTACTGATCTCTCCCTGATCGATCAACCGATCGATCAGGAGCATGCCTGATCGGTCACCCGACCGATCAAGCTCGGTTCAGTCCGATCAGGTGATAGCCTGATCGGTCTGGGCGCTATCAGATCGAACGGTGATCCGTTCCATAACATTAAATTGCGGTTGGTGGACCAATCCACCAACCGATTAACTTCGCGAAAAACCTCTCCTTGCCAAACCCTAGCGCCGAAACCTCTTCCTCGCGCAACCTTTGCTTCGTGCGAGAGCCTTCCCAGTGCTTTCGTCTTCCCTTGCGTGTGCGCGCGTGCGGTCCTAAGGGGTTCTTCCGAGCTCTGTCTTCTTCCTGCGACGTTTTCTCTCACTGAAGGGCTGTGCGATCTCTCTTGCGCCGAGTCTCTCTTTGCGCAAGCTTGCATTTCCAACCTCCAAGAACTTCACAAATGGCACCTAAGTATGTTTTTGTCTCAGTTTTTCTTTCAAGTCAGTTCATAGATTATGTTGTGAGGCTAACCATGTTTTGTGCCGTGATCTCTTGTTTCATGCCGTGACCCCTTGATCTGACTGTGACCCTCTTGATCGAATGCTTCACTTTATGTTTATCACTCTATGATTAAATCTTGTTCCAATTGTGTTCTCTTGATCATTGTGTTTTGATTACATTCTCTGATTGGGTCTTATCGTTCTTGATCAAATTGGTCTGATCTTGTTCATGTGATTACTCTTTGTATGATCAACTCTTGAATTGTTGTGATTCGACCTATATTCGTATCAACATTGCCCAAATTGATTAAATCCTGTGTCATGATCAATCCAACTCTTTAGAAAATCTTCCAAAGGCAAGGAAGCTGCGGAAGGCAGTTCGAGGGGGAAAACCCCTTCTTCATCTGCACCTTCCAGAAGGCCACAGCCTTCTTCTAGCTCCCGGTTCTCGAATGCGGCCTGTGAACAGGCCTTCCAGTCGTGGACCTTCAAATTACTATCCTGCCGATCCATTGATATCCCTTTTCTGACAGAACATTGTCCATCGGTCATGGACATAGTCATGTTTTACAACCTGGGCTTCCTTCTTTCCTTGGAACGGACCATCAATTACGACCTAGTCTCAGAGTTCTATAACAATCTTCAGCAGGGACCTCAGGGAGGCTTCGAGTTCACCACTCGAGTCGCCAAGAGGAACCTTGACTTTTCTTACGAGATCTTGGCAGTATATTTGGGTGGTCGACGATCACCGAATCTGTATTCGATCTACCCTGAGCTTCCTGATCCTCTACTGGCCCCTTTTGCGGACACTACTCCTGATGATATCTATCGGCACTTCTTTGGTCATCCCCGCCCGGCCGGTCTTGATGAATTGGGTCCAGATTTCCCTACTTTTGCAGCCCTACGACTTGCTCCAGTTGACTACGTCCTTTTCAAGATAATCACAAATTGTATTTTACCCATTACTTCAAAGCCGTTGGCCGAGATCCGACCCTACCACTGCCTTATGCTCTACGGCATGCATCGCCGGATGGACTTTGATATCATGGAGAGCATCTTCCAGTCTATCCTATCCTATCGTGAGCCGAGCCGTCGCACGGTTTATATGCCTTTTGGTCATGTCATCACTGATTGGCTTATGTCAGTTGGTGTTGATGTCACCAAAGGCAGAATCGTGCCCATGGTCAAGCAGGATTGTCGGCTGGGTCGGCGTGCTTTTGCCAAATCTGGTATTATCATTCGAGAGCGCGATGGGTCCTTAGTATGGAAGGATGGGAGAGGACTTGGTGACCTACATGGGGGAGCACCACATTTTCAGGCACCACCCGAGGCTGCTGCACTACATGAGGCTCCTACTGCTGACGCTGAGTACGACTATGAGCCTGACCCAGATCTACGATGGCAGATCTCCGAGCTAGATCGGACCCTCCAGGAGGATATTCATTTGCGGGAGCTCCATCGAGAGGAGACCCGCTCGGACTTCCGTTCCCTTGATCGCCGATTGACCGGCGTAGAGTCTACTGTCTCTGGGGTCCAGGCATTGCAGCAGACTTGGTACGCAGAGTGGCGCCGCCATACATTTCCAGGGGATGCTCCTTCAGGCAGTGCTGCACCAGGATCTGCTTATGCCACGATAGATGGTCTCATGCACGATGACGACCCCCCCACTGACGTTTGAGGTTGGATGACCAGTGTCTCTTCTAGTGTTATGCGTACTTGGATGTTTGACTTGTGTGACGTTCGGGCTGTATGCCCCTTGACTTATCTGTTGTGGTCTTGTGCCACACGTATTTTGACTTTGATGCATCTGTCTTTCATCGTGTGATTTCTCTGGATGTTTTATGGCTTGACCATTTTGACTTTGATGCATGTTTTATCCTACTTTTGTATGCTTCTTGTTGATGCTATGCTGCCATGCTCATATGATACATATGTTTATTTTGCCATGCCTATATCTGTTTGTCATATGTATTCATATGCCTATCAAATATCAATCGAATTGTTGTTGTTTTGGGATACCCCTAGGGTTTAGGGGGAGTATGATTTTCACTTAATAGCCCTTCTAGACCCCTTTTCGGTGTTCGACAAAGGGGGAGAGTGTTGGTTGGTTAAGTTTAGGATGATCATGTTGTAGGGGGAGGATCTGGATTCCCCTATGATTCTAAATTTGAAAAACTTGATTGAGAATCCCTAAACTTAAAATCGGGTTGTCAAACAACAAAAAAGGGGAGATTGTTGATGCAGTCTGGCCCTGATTGTTGTTTTGGTGTTGACACCGATTTTAGTTTAGGTGGATGATTATTGATTATGATTAAGTCCTGATCGGGGATTAGGCATGGTATGGAAAATCCTAGCTTGGAGGGCTAGGTGTTGGAAAATCCTAACCTGGAGGGTTAGGTGTTGAAAATCCTAGCTTGGAGAGCTAGGTATGTGAAAAGTCCTAATTCGGAAGAGGTGGGTGAAAAGTCCTAGCTTGGAGGGCTAGGTGAAAAGTCCTAACTTGGAGGGTTAGGTGCAAATTCCCATCTTGGAGAATTAGGTGAAAAAGTCCTGGCTTGGAGGGTCAGGTCCTAGCTTGGAGGGCTAGGTTTGGAAAAGTCCTAATCCGGAAGAGTTGGGTGAAAAGTCCTAGCTTGGAGGGTGTAACGACCCGGAAAATTCTCTTAATATTTTCTTAAAATATTGAGCATGTTTAGATAATTTTCCGAGGGATCTTGAAATATTAATACAAAATGTGGCCTAGATATCCGTATTTTCTCATTTAAATTGAGAAAAACTAAGTACTAATGGGCCTTATATGGGCTTTCTAGTACCACGATTATAGGTGGATTTTAGGTAAAAAAATTAGTATAAATATAAATATGATTTAATTAGGCATATTAGCACGATTATGGGTAAATCTTAGCCTAATGTTCCTATTTAAATGGAGAAATTAGGTACTAATGAGCTTTAAATGGGCCCAAAAATGGGTATTAATTAGGTAAAATTAATATAAATATAAAAGGATTTTATTTAGGAATATTAGCATAATTATGGGTGATTTTAGGGGGGATTTTCGGAATTTAGGAATAATAAAATAATAAGATAAATGAAATAAAAATAAAAATAAAGGTGCATAAGCCAAGGATTGAACCTTGGACCTCTTGTACAACTATGTAGGCTCTAACCAACTCATCTAGCAAGGGAATATTATGAGGAAATGAAGTGGATATTGGTTAAGGCTTAGAAGAAGACGAAGGGTCATGGAGAGACTCGTCATTTACCTCCTTAATGGGTGACAAATAGGGGGGTTTGGGAGTTACCTTTTCTTCCCATTACTTTGCAATTTCTTCCTCCTCCTTCCCTCATCCTAGCCGAACACCTTCAAGGGAGCTCTCCCTTGGAAAAACTTCCACCAAGGTCTCATCTCCAAGATCTAAGGGGTCTTCCAAGGATACAAGGACAAGGGTGTTCAAGGGTCCAAAGATCTTACCATTTTCTTCTCTTCCAAGGTTCAAAAAATCAAGAAACCTAAGGTAAGACTCCCTCACCTGTGGTATAATAGTTCCTTATGATTTCCATGATTTTTAGCATGATATATTGGTTAGTTTTTGGATTTGATGTTGAAAGGAAGAAAAACCAAGAACCTTAAGTTTAAGGGTTTCGGCCACCATGATTTAAAGGTCTATAATTATGCTAAAAATCATGATAATGTTGTTTAATGTTCCCTTATGATGTTTAGAGGTTAAGTATAATTTTTGGGAATTTTTGGAGTACCCTAGGACACCCTAGGGTTTCGGCCAACATGAAAGAAACAAAACTAAGAACCCTAAGTTTAAGGGTTTCGGCCACCATGATTTAAAGGTCTATAATTATGCCAAAAATCTTGATAATGTTATTTAATGTTCCCTTATGATGTGTAGAGGTTAAGTATAATTTTTGAGAATTTTTGGATTACCCTAGAGACCCTATAAGTTTCGGCCAACCTCAAGGACCCAAAGGTTAGGGTTGAGTCCTAAACTTCAAGTATATATTTTTATGTGTTGTCATGATATAAGGGTGATGCAGTGTGATTATGTTAATTTTCACATGGCCTAGAGACTCTATAAGTTTCGGCCAAGAAGGGTTAATAGGGTAAAAGTTATGATTTATTTCAAGTAAGGGCTCCAATGGCTCTATGGTAAGATGTGATTAGTGTTTAATGATTGATTGGGGATTTTAATGGAATTTTTCCATACCCCCATGGTCTTATAAGTTTTGGCCAGCCCTAGGAAAGTGGCCTAAAGGTTAGGGTTGACCCTAATCATGAGCCCCAAGGACTTCCTATGGTCTTATAAATAATGTATGGTAGTTCCTTTACCTTATGCTATATTACATGTTTATGGAATTGATGGAACTCCACCTTAGAAGTTTCGGCCAAGCCTTGGATCTAGGGTTTGGGGGTGGAGTTAGGGTTCAAAGAATGATGGTTCATGTTTACCATAAAGTATTTATATGTATAGGATCAAGCATGTGGTAGGAATCATGTTAACCATGACCCTAAGGTTTAAGCACCATGCTTTATGGTTAATGTTTAGGTTATGACTGGATGCCATGATAAGTATGATAGGTTTATGTTCATGATATGAATGATGAAGTATGATAGGGGTATGTTCATGATAAGAATGATGCTATGATAGGTATGTTATGTTAGGTTCATAATAAGAACGATGCCATGATAAGTATGTTATGTTTATGTTCATGATAAGAATGATGCATGCCATGTTGTATGAATAAAGATGTATGTCATGCTTATGAAAGAAGATGCATACCATGTTTATGAATGAAGATAATGCTCATGCCTTACAGGCATCATGATGTTATGCAATAAGAATGAACAATGAAAGGACAAGCATGTGTTAAGTCATGTTTTATGTAACATGGTTATGCTATGAATGTCTTATGAATGATGAAACATGAAAAGTATTTTACTTTATGTATGGGCTTGTACCGGACCAAAGTATGGGTCCAAGGGATGGGCACCTTAAGAACGCCCCGGTTTTGGACTACCGAAGCTGTCCACGGTTCTGGCACTACCGGAGCTGTGCAACAGGGATGGGCACCTTAAGAACGCCTCGGTTCGGGGACTACCGACTATGCTGTCCTTACCCTAGTAGGTCGGGGCTCGCGACCTCGGACTTGCTAGGGATGCGCGCTATGATGTATGTATGTGGTACAAGCCGGGGACCCCAAATGATGTTATGATGATTATGTTAAGCATTTAAAAGTATGTTTTTAAAAGTTAAGCATCCTTATGTATATGCATTCCACTCATGCATCCATTCATGTTACGCATTATGCTATGTGATAAGATTTTATGCTTACGTTCATGTTAAGAAGTATGCATGAGAATGAATGAACTATGCCATGATTATGTTAAGAAGATGTTCATATGATATGATAGGTATTATGTCATGTATTATGCCATGCTTAGAATGTTCACTATGTTTATGTTTATGCTATGTATGATGCCATGCTTAGAATGTTTACTATGTTTATGTTTATGCCATGTATCATGCCATGCTTAGAATGTTTACTATGTTTATGTTTATGCCATGTATCATGCCATGTTTAGAATGTTTACTATGTTTATGTTCATGCCATGCTATGTATACGATAAGTGATGTAAGATGTTATGTTCTAAGTAGAGCACCAAGTATGTTAATGTTTCATGTGCTCATTATGAGATGATGAAGGATGAATGGTTTTTGTGAGTAGGAAAGAGTCTTACTAAGCCTGTGAGCTTATAGTCTTATTTCCTTATACCGCAGATCATTCAAGGGGAAAATGATGGAAGCAGCAGGAGGGCAAGAACGCATGTGTGTAGTAGTGACTTGGCCCAGGAAACCATATGTTTACTGTTTATGCTAGAACTTCACCTTGGCTACTTATATGTTTGAATAATGACTTCTGGAACCTTATGATATGATGTTATGTATGACATGATATGATGCTTAAGTTCAAAGTTAATATGCTAAGGTTCCCATGTCATTAAGTTACGAATGGTAATAGGGCATGTATAAGTTAAAGTTATTCCGCTGCCTTATGATGTCTACATGCCCTAAGCATGTTAACGTAACGCCGCTTATGAAAAGAAAAAAAAATAAAGCGGGCGTTACAGAGGGCTAGGTGAAAAGTCCTAGCTTGGAGGGCTAGGTGAAAAGTGTTGATGCAGTCTGGCCCGATTGTTATTTTGGTGTTGACAACGATTTAAGTTTAGTTGAATGGATTTGGATTAAGTCCAGGTGGATCGGGAGATCGCACGCTGGCATGTGAAAAAGTCCTAGCTTAGAGGGCTAGGTGTGAAAAGTCCTAACCTGGAGGGTTAGGTGTGAGAAAATCCTAACCTGGAGGGTTAGGTGTGGAAAAATCCTAGCTTGGAGGGCTAGGTATGGAAAAGTCCTAATTCGGAAGGGTTGGGTGAAAAGTCCTAGCTTGGAGGGCTAGGTGAAAAGTCCTAACATGGAGGGTTAGGTGAAAAGTCCCAACTTGGAGAATTAGGTGAAAAGTCCTGGCTTGGAGGGTCAGGTGCGTAGCTTGGAGGGCTAGGTTGGATGAAGGTCTAACTCGGAGGGGTTGGGTGAAAAGTCCTAGCTTGGAGGGCTAGGTGAAAAGTCCTAGCTTGGAGGGCTAGGTGAAAAGTCCTAACTTGGAGGGTTAGGTGCAAATTCCCAACTTGGAGAGTTAGATTGAAAAATCCTTAGCTTGGAGGGCTAAGGTGAATGAAATCCTAGCTTGGAAGGCTAGGTCTGCGTCCCTGGATCGGTCTGGTGACCGATCAGGGAGTTGGCACGCTGCTCCTTCGTGGATCAGTCTGTGACCGATCCAGCGATGTCTGATCGATCTGGTGACCGATCAGGGAGTGTGTGTTTCACTCACTGCACAGCTCCTGATCGGTCTGGTGACCGATCAGGGAGCCCACAGTGAGTTGAGTTCCCCTGCTGATCTGCTCCTGATCGGTCTGGTGACCGATCAGGGATACTATTCAGATCGGTCTAGTGAACGATCATTTGTCGTAAGGTTCTCACTATCACCGATCAGGATGACTCCTGATCGATCTGGAAGCAGCCTGATTGGTCTGGTGACCGATCAGGCTGGAGCCTGATTGGTCTGGGGACCAATCAGGAGTATGCAGAAGACTTCTGGATCGGTCTGGTGACCGATCAGGCTCCTTCCTGATCGGTCTGGGGACCGATCAGGAGCAGAACTTTAATTCAAATATGCTGTCAGAAGTATGTTTTCACTGCCGATTCTCTACTACTTGCTGATTTCTTTTTGATATGCATTGCTAAGCCTCTGTTGGAGTGTGCAGGTGATAGCTGGTGATTAAAACACTCAAGGAGGGTCAATGGGAGGCTTTCCTTGGAGCAGGTTTGGATCTATTGTGTTTTCAGGTCACAATGGCGTCTGGCGCAACTGGCAACTGACGAAGGCGCGGCTGGCAACTGACGGAGACTCATCTGGAGGAGTGTCCAGTGGACTGAGTGCTGAGAGAGGTCAGTGGGTCAGGGTGTGAGTCAGTGGTGCTGATGGAGCTGGCAACGTTGAGCAGGAGCTTAAGAGACAAAGCTGGATGTAGAGGAGCGGAGGCGAACAGACAGAAACTTGGGAAGTTTGGCTGGGTTGTGTTCGTGCTCTCTGTTGCTTTATGCTTGAGCGATCTTGTTACATCATTGTGAGCTTGTCTTCTCGAGTGTCTCTGTGCTTAACTTGTATCTTCTTGAGATCACATGTGGAGAGGTTTCTCCACCGAGAAGGAGGCTGCTACTATCCGGAGTTCACCGGGGCTTGATCTGCCGACGATCAAGGGATCGCCCACCTTACGGGCATGCCAAGGAGTAGGGGCAAGTTATCCCCGAACCTTGTATATCGAGGTGTTAGCATCGGTTTGCTTTCCTGTGCTTTGGGTTGTTGTTTTTAGTTTTCTGTTTCTGCATTTGCTTCCGCTGCCTAACTCTGTAGTGCAGAATAGTTTCAAAAGTTTCAAAAGCTTTGTGTCCGACTAGATTCACCCCCCCCCATCTCTAGCCATCCGGTTCCAACAAGTGGTATCAGAGCTTGGGGCTCTGTTCAAGGCTTAACATCCGAGAGCTTACAACAAGATGGCTGGAAGAGAAGGAATGAGCACAAACCGACCTCCACTCTTCGACGACACATATTTTCAATATTGGAAATCGAAGATGGAGTTTTATTTGAAGACAAACATGAGCATATGGTTCTTGGTCAAAGAAGGTTTCATCCCTCCAAGAGATGTTGAAGGAAAAGATCTCGATTTCTCAAGTTGGTCGGCTGAGCAAATAAGAAAGAGTGAAGCAAATGCCAAAGCGGTAGTCACTTTGCAATGCAGGTTGACCAAGGAGGAGTTGATCAAGGTGGGTCCTTTTACAAGTGCTAAAGATCTTTGGAACAAAATCATTGAGCTCCACGAAGGAACTCAAGACACCCGAATAGCCAAGAAGGACCTCCTTCACAGTCAACTCCAAAATCTGTCTATGGAAGAAAATGAAAAGGTAAGTGAACTCCATGGAAGATTCAAAGAGATCCTCAATGGCCTCCACTCCATCAATGAAAAGGTAGAAAATAGGGATCTAGTAAGGTTAGTTCTAAAATCTTTTCCAAGGAATACATTGTGGTCATCCATGGTGGATGCCTACAAGGTTTCCAAGGATCTTTCCTTAGTTAAGTTAGAAGATCTATTTTGTGAAATGGAACTACATGAGATCTCTAACCAAAGCCCAAAGGAGAAAGGGTTGGCTTTTGTGGCATGTGACAGGAACAAGAAGAAGGAGAAGGAGGAGGAAAAGAACCACTGTCATGTGGCTCTCGTAGCCTTAGAAGAATCATCCAATGAGAGCAGTGATGAATCAAGTGACTCCTCAACCGCGCCTTCATTATCTTCGGATGATGATGAGGTAATTTCTCCCGAGCTAGATAAGTGCTATAGAACAATAGCTTGCTTGACAAACATGCTTAAGAAATCTAAGGCCAAAGTTAAATCCTTAAAATTAGAAGTAGAAAAATTGAAAACCTCTAAGGATGAGGTAATTGATGATTTACATGTTAATGGTCTTGAAAATGAAAATAAGGATTTGAAGAGCAAAGTTGAAAATCTCAAGAATATTCTTGAGAAGTTTTCAATTGGCTCAAAAACCTTAGATATGATTCTTAACTCCCAAAGGGCGGTGTACAACAAGGTTGGTTTGGGTTACCAACCTAAAGAACCTAGTGTCATATCTTTAATATCAAGAACCCAATTTAGAGCACAAAACAATTCTAGGGTTCAAAAGGTTAAGAAGAAAATGACTAAGGCATGGGTGCCAAAGTCATTCATTGTAGATTCATTAGGTCCCAAAATTTGGGTACCTAAAACCTCCATATTTAGAATTGTATAGCTTTGATTGAGGGGGAGCATCTATCAACATGGGTGGTTGATATTTGGTGCTCCAAACCCATGACCAAGAAAAAAACTGTCATTCACATGGTTGGTTATGGAAAATTCGAATTAAATGCTTTGAGCTTCATTTTCTTAGTTCTTATAACAAGCAATCCTTTGGCTAGTGATTTATGAAATCTCATTTGGGCAATAAGAAAAGTTTTCATGCGACATTTGATGATATATCCATGTACAAGATTAAACTAGTTTCAAAATAAACATGGAAAATGATATTACATGGATGGTTTAGAGAAGCACATAACTTGTCCTTGTCATGGATTGCTTAGGACAATTGATTTTATTGTTGCTATTTATAGTTTACTGCAATTCATGGTTTATGATATTCCTTATGTCAAGCCCAAGGTGTATAATTTCTTGTATTAATTGTATAATTTCTTGTATTAATTGTAGAACATGAATGCATGCTAAAGAACAAGTATGGATACATCAATTAGTATTGATTCAAAAATCACCTTGGAAATTTCACCATACATCAAACATACAAACTAAGTGAAATTTGGCGATGTGATCAGTCATGAAAATTGATGCAACCCTGTTTTCCCATGCTATTCATGATTATGAATTTTATGTTCAAATGGTTGTATGCAAACCTGTCTTGGAATCTTGATACAAACATGTTATAAATATACCTTGAACTGATCAGAATTTAGAAATTGACCATAATATGATACAAATTTGATACAAGCATGTTTTTGAAAGGTTTATCTTACTTTTGTTTGTATCATGAAACTTGATCATACCTTGATACTAATGTTATATAGGCATGTTTTGAAATTTAATCATATGTTGATCACTTTCAAATTTGCCATGTTTTCTGGAATCATGCTTCGAACTTTGTATTTATAAATTTTACTCTCAAGATATATTGGAGATGTTGCATGATTTGATAATGTACATGATAGTTAAAGAGATGCAAATCATGTTGTTTTCTTTGGGTAAAGAAACATGAATGTTGTTTAATGGAACACTGTTAGAAGTTGAAACTAATTGAATTAGGGTTTAGAAGTGTTTCAGAGTTTCTGAACTGTCGTCTGTATCAGACCTGATCAGTCCACCGACCGATCAGGACTCACCTTGATCGGTCTGGCGACCGATCAGATCAACTCTGATCAAGGAACTCCCAGATCATTCCAAAATGATCCAAAAATTTCTCAGACTAATCACTTCTCGTCGAATTGTATTATTTTAATGATCATACTGATACAAACAAACATGATACAATCGGATTACAATTGAAACATATTTGATCACCCATTAGTACAAACCTGGTACTTAATAGTGATTTGATACAAACCTATGTTGGAATGTTCAAATTCATAAGAAAGGGTTTGTTGAGCCATGACTCTTGTTCTTGATGTCGTGTTTCAGAAATGTTTCTGAAATGTCGAATATTATATAGTCTACACCCCTATTGTGGAATGCAAATTGTTAATGCAGTCTGATCAGGAATGTATTAGAGTTTCAGGAATTTTTCTGAAATTTGATCGCTCCCCAAACTAATCAGATATGTTTCTGTATCACGTGATCAATGAACCTGATCGGTCACGGAGACCAATCAAGACTATGTGTCAGATACAGATGCATTCCTTACTTGTCATGTGAAGCATATACTGTTAGTGATATGAGAGAAGTGTTCTAAGGCAATCGCCTTATGATTGTAAACATTTATTTTAATAAATGGAAATTCACCATTTGAGTATACATGTTTGTGTATTTGATTGGGATCTTAAACTCATCTACTGAATGTCCGCAATACAATTCACAGCATAAGAGAATTTGTGATGAGATCACAACTAGTGATTATCTCTACATGTGCAATTGTGAAGTATTGAAAATATCCCTAGTCGATGAATTGATAAAAACGGACACTATCAATTCTGTTGAGACTAGCATGGGTTATTCTCTAATCAGCTGATTCTCACTGGCTGGTGACATTGGGATGTCCGGAGATAAACATGGATGCTAGTTAAGGGAACTAGTTCATTGGAGTGACTAGCTGTAAAACTTCATATGGTAATCTATATAGATATGTCAGTGAAGTTCTTACTGCAGCTTAAGTGCGATGTTCCTTTGACTTGCGGTGTTCAAGTCATCTTGGTCATGGAGACTTATACTTTAACATCTTAAGCAAGCATCTCCAAGGAGGTGTGAACCCAGGATGATTGGGTATAAGCCGAAGTGCCCGAAGATGTTTGAACAACCTACAAAGGATTCACCACTCCTTGCGAGGAGATGTATACCCAGGCCTATCGTCGGATTGTTACTCAAAGCCTCTAGCCAGAGCATGTCATGTTTAGAGTATGAGTCTCTTAAATACATGAGAGTAATTAGAAATCCAAAGGACGAGAAAGACACTACTTGGGCTAGGTGTGATGTAGTCAGCCTAGTGGGGACTGACACACACAGACCATGTCCTGAACCAAGTGGGTATAAGATGGTGAAGGGAATGGGGCACGATTCATTAGAGCTGCTGAAGGGTTTCAGAATTACTTCTGAGGTCAACCGTTGATCTTTCGATTAATTGGGGGTCATGATATACTACTAGGTGCCACTCATGATCGTTCTATAATTAGTTGATTATAGACGGCCAACATAAATCGAAAGCCTATTTAGTCACATGCACTACGAGTAATCCGAGGGATTTCAAAAGAGTTGAAAATTGGATTTTCCGATCAAGAGAAATAAGTCGAATCTGAGTTAATCAGAGGCGCAACGGAAGCTAAAAATGGCTAAGTCTTTTGAAGGCTTATTGGGCGAATTAAATGAGTTTAATTCGCGATGGGTTCAGCTCGGTTTGGCCGGCCAAAGAGGGTTGGTTTGGCCGGCCAACACTTGGGGAGAAAACCAATTTATTTGGTTTAATTAATAAAATAAACCTAGCGCGATTTGTTTTATAAATTATGGATAAATAAATTTGTATAAAGAAATTTATATAAAGAAATTTATAGAAATTTATTCTTTTTATGGAAATTAAAATGATCCATAGAATGGTTTATTTTAATCAATTATGAATTGATTTTTCCATAATAAGAAAATTTATAAATTTCTTGTAAAAATTTATTCCATAATAAAAGGAGAGATATATTTGTTTTATTATAAAGTTAGTTATAATAAAACTTGGCTTAAACAGAATAATTCATAAGAAAATTTATAGGATAAATTTCTTATGAAAATTCCGTTAAGAAGGAGACTTGGCAAGGGAGAGGCTACTATATAAACGAACCAAAGGCAAGCCTTGAATTCCTAATTGAGTAATCAAGAGATCTAGTAGTTCTCTCCCTCTCTCTGTTATTCTCTCCTTCTCCTTTCCTCCTAGGGCCGGCGCCCTCCTCTACTTGCTAGGGCCGGTGCACATCCACCCTAGGGCCGGCGCACCACCCTCCCTTGAGGTTGCCGTGGGTCATCATCACCAAGGAGAAGCCAACCAAGAAGAAGAAGAAGCGGATCGCAACTCCTTCCTTCCCGGAATTTAGATTTCGTTTCTTAGTGGTTAGTTTCCTTTCTTCTCTCTTGATATTCTAGTTGAGTCTTTGGAGAATCTAGTAGTTCTCGTCGACACAAAACTCGTGGCTTTGCGAAGTCATCCCGAAGAGAACTCGGCGTGGACGCGAATAGAGGCGGAGCTTCCAAGGGACGCTACGGTTGGATCTCGTCCCTTTCTTCGAGTTACGCGAGGTATAAAGTAAATTAGTTTACTTTTCCGCAAAGTTTTAATTTATGATCATGTCCACACATCATAAGGTTGCATGCTAAATACGTGGTTAAAATAATTTGAGAAATTATTTTGTGCTAATTCTTCCGCTGCACGAAAAAATTTAAAATTTTACGAACCCGTATCCTTGTCAACATGCACCCGGTCCCAACAGTGGTATCAGAGCCAAGTTAGTGCTCGACATAATCATATAATTATTTTGCGGAAAACTTTTCATAATCTCAATTTTGGAAAAAAATTTCAATTATGGAAATTTTCCAATTATTATAAGTTTTAGATTTAGGAATTTCAAAGTTTGGAAATCCTCATGAAATTTCGCAAACGTTTAAAATATCCTAGTTTCTGAAATTTTATGATAATTGTGAAAACTTCCCATCTTTGGAAACTTTCCAATTTTGGAAATTTTCTATTTTAGAAATTTTCCAATTTTGAAAATATGTAAGTTTTCTTTGTACCAGAAACTTACAATTATTCTGAAAACCTATTATGAAATCTCGCAATTTTGGGCACTTTCTTTCAAGAAAGTCTAGACAAATTTATGGACAATTAATTGACAATTAAATTTGTATTGGTTTTTAAATTGACAACAAAATTCTTTATTTTGGATTGAGCCTCGGGGAGCCGTCTAATTTAAAGTTAGTTGTTGTAATTTAATTTTCCAATTTTAAATGAAATTGTCATGTTTAATTTGTTTACGCTTCCGAAGCGGACCAAATTGGATTTACGACAAATTACTTTTCTTTGGGTATCTGAGCCTCGGGGAGCCACCCTTAGAAAACGATTTGTTGTAATTAATTAAATCCATGAATAAAATATGGTTTAAGTGGTGATGCTCTTACATATTGTTGTCTCCAAAATTAATTAGGAAATTGGTTTCCTATAGAGTTTCTTAAATGAGATTTTCATGAAAATAATATCTGGTTGAATTAAGGGAATCTATCTCTTAATTTAATAAGATTTGATTTAGAGAAATCAAAGTCTTAAACATATTATTTCCGAAATTGATTATGACAATTTAGGAAATTGTTTCCCAAAACAATTCCTTTAATAAAGTATGAAATTAGAATTAGGAAATCCGGTTCCTAATTCAATTCATGGGACTTGATAAATTAAGTCACATACATACTTTATTAAAGAAATCGTTAGTCATGACATAATTATATGTCATGAATGTGCTTAGAAAAGAAAGGATGAGACCCAAAACCCCTTACGAAATATTAAGGCCAACACCTTCCATTAATATGGTTAGAATCGGAGTTTTGTTTCTTGTTTGGGTTGATGGACACATCCATGCCCAGCTTGAACCTCAACATGTTCAAACCATGGAATTAGTTTATGATTAATACAGTTGGAGTCAGAGGTCAATCCTTAGTTATGGTTGTTGGACACATCCAAGCCTGACTAAACGGTTGAATGAGCTCCAAACATATTAAAACTATTTCTTGATTAATGGGTCAGCCTTAAGCTTGGAGCATCGATTTGTTGTGCCACAGCCAAGGTCGATGTAAAGAGAGGTGCAGTTGGGTGCTATGTATAATGTTGCATACTTGTTAATGAGTTAACAACCCAATGATTTATGCAAACATTCAATTAGTTGATAGCATAAAGTGATAGTTACATATATGTGATATGTAATCGGTATAATTACCTACCTTCATAGCTAAGAATAACTTGATGGCCACAGCCATGGTTGTTCTTATCTATGGTTGGATATCAACCTATTTGGAGATGTTCCTACGATCTCCCGAATTGATAAAAAGGGTTATTCAATTTGAAAAATAAATAGGATTTTATTAATGTATGTTGATACATTCTTTAATCATTCTTCTCACATAAGCTCAATTTGTATTTCTAGGATAATCACTCGATCATGTATTCTCTGAATTTGCGTTCCATTTTGGACACTAATAAACTGACTGGGCCTGTAACGCCCCAAAATTTTCCCATATGAAATATCATGAAATATTATGAATTCATGAAATATTATTATTATTATGAAATATTATGAATTCATGAAATATTATGAAATATTATGAATTCATGGAATATTATTATTATTATGAAATTTCATGATGGGGTTGGCTAAATGGGCTTTGATATGGATTAGTGCAAAAGTGATAAAAAGAAAAGGTAGAAAGGAGGAAGCAAGGATTGAACCTTGAACCTCCTAGTTGCACTAATCATGTCATAACCAACACACCAAGCCATATTTCATGTAGAAGGGATAAGAAACATGCTTGTTAAAAACTAGGGAAGTGAAGAGACATGTCTCTTCATGAGAAAAGTATAAATAAGTGGAAGAGAAGTTGGAATAACTTCCTCTCTTCTTCTTCCTCACTCTCATCACCAAAAACCTCAAGCCCCTTCTCCCTTTTCATTTTCGAAAAAAACACAACCCTAGGGTTCTAACCGTAGGGAATTGGAAGGAGGAAGAACTCTACAAGGATCTTGCCCTCTACTAGGGCCAAGGGTTCTATAGAAGTGCTAGGAAGGAGAACACTCACCTTCCTTCAACCAAGGGCACCTTAAGATTTTAGAGAAGGAGAAATTCAAGCGAAAGGATGTAAGTATCCCCTCGCCTGCAGTGTAATAGTTGTGGGGTGATTATTCTCCTTGATTGTTTCAAAAATGGGGACTTTTCCCCCTTTGCAAGTTTCAGCCACCCCCCTAGGGGAAGGCCTTGATTCTTTCCTTGATACATGAGAAGACCTTTGAGACTTAGAGTATATATGTATATTGATTTTCTTCATGATGGTATGAACAAAAGGAAGAAAAACTAGGGTTACACCCCTTGTAAGTTTCGGCCACCCCCTTAGGGGAAGGCCTTGGTTCCTTTTGTTACATGAGTAGACCCTTGGAACTTAGGGTATATGTATATGTGGTTTATTCAAAATGTTGTGAACAAAACCTAGGGTTATACCCTTGTGTAGGTTTCGGCCAACACCCAAGAGGAGACCTTGGTTACCCCTTGATGCATGTGAAGACCCCTTGGAACTTAGGGTATACCTATATGTTGTGTCCCTTCATTTTGTGATAACAAAAACTAGGGTTTAGAGCTTGGATGGGTTTCGGCCAAGGCCTAGAAAAAGGGTTAGTGAGGGTTGAATTATCCTAAAATATATCCATGTTTAATGTATTGTAAGATAGTGTATACAAGGTGTTTGTATGAATGTCTGTGTGAATATTTAGTTCAACCCTAATTTTCCCCTACCCTTGAGTTTCGGCCAACCCTAAAAGGACTAGGGTCTAGGGTTGCATAATTAGTTGCATGAATAGTATGTGAAGGTTAAACTACCCTACGGGACATGATTATGTTTAGTAAGATAATATGTATATGCATGTATGAAATATGATGTATGTATGAACATGTATGAAATATGATGTATGTATGAACATGTATGAAATATGATGTATGTATGAACATGTGTGGAATATGATGTATGTATGAACATGCATGAAATATGATGTATGTATGAGCATGCCTTATAGCCCATGGGGCACACTTATGAAATTGCATTTGATATGTTAAAATGCTTAAACGGATACTCTACTAAGTATGGGATCAAGAGCACCCCTTATATTGTGTGGTGTGTCCCTCCGGGATCATGAGCACCCTTGAAGAGTGGTGTGTCCTGTAAGAGTGATTTGGAGTACTCCTTAGCATATATGTAAAAGCATGATAAGTATTTTACTTTTGAAGTTGTGTACCCAACTCGTAAGGGGGTCGTTAAACAAATCCGGGGTGCATGTTAACGTAAGGTCATGGCTCCGGTAGGACGGAAGGGTCCTGCTCTAATTAATTGGTGGCTTGCTACCCCAATTCATTAGGGAACGCACAATAGTTCCGCGCGATATGTGGTACACAACAGGGCCCAATATGATATGGATGTATTTTTAAGTAATACCATTATGGAATTGTTTTGAAAACATTCATTGAAAGCATTTATTATATGTGAAGAGTATGCTTAAGGTACTTGATACTGCATGCTTAGAAACTTGGATGTTTAGTATGCTTTGATGAACTCATGCTTATGATTTATTATGTGTACATGTTATGTTCTTTCGTATGGATTTTGCGAGTAGGACAGGATCCTTACTAAGCATTTGTGCTTACTAGTTTATGTGTTGTCTTATGCTGCCACTAGTAGAATTTCCTTAATTTACTTCGTATATTCACCGAAGTCATAGATAGATAATTACCGAAGTAGACGCACGTGAAGTAAAAAGGGATTATTTTACTTGGGATTATTTTACTTCATCATATCACCGAAGTCATATCCATGAAAATAGCAAAGTCTTTTACCGGTTCAAAGAGGCAAACCGGTTCAGATTTGGACCTATTCTGAAGTAAAAACTTGTCTTTTACTTCGTTAGTTTTGTAAAGTGCTAAAGTAATCAATGATATATAACTTTATAGTTTAAATTAATTATCGAAGTAAAAAAATATCTGTTGCTTTAGTAATTTTATAATGCGACGAAGTAATAGATGATATGTAACTTTATAGTTTACATTAATTGTCGAAGCAAATATATTTTATAACTTCGCCAGTATTTATATTTATCGAAGTATGTACTATTATGTTACTTCATAATACACATTTATTGACACAGTAATCGATTTAAAAGACTTCAATATGATACGGAAGTAATAAAAGAGTGAAGTAAAAAAAAATTTTACTTCATTAAAATTAAACAATATTTTATTATACAATAATATTCCAATATATATATATATATATATATATATATTTACAACTTAAATACATTAATTAGATTAAACAATTATCCATTCAAAATGATGAATATATATCAACGAATCCATCAATGCACAAGTCTATATCCACAAATCCACAAGTATATATAACCAAAATATATATCCACAAGTATATCCAAAATCTATAATGAAAGAACAAAATATGTATCCTAAGTACACCACCAATTTAGACACCTATATATGAGTAGACGAATTCACTTCATTCACTTCTGACATCATCATATTCAGATTGTTGGTAATATTGATTCTTGATTGTTCCTGCAAATTTTTATACAAAAATACAAAATGCATTAGATTCATCTAACTATAATAGTTTATCTCAATCATAAACCAAAGCATATAATAAAAAAATATTACCATCTTCTCCAACTGTAGATTTTCACATTCAACTATCTCTTTTATGTACCTCATCATACAATATCCATATTCAATAGAACCACTTTATTTTAGATTACCCTATAATGAAATATAAAAGGTAATGTAATGGTCACAATCCAAGTTATAAGAATCATCCATTCAAGGTATGAAAAATAACTATCCTCGAAGTGATTTCGTATTTTGAAAAATAACATAACTATCATTATAAAAATAACTTTATTGTCTATATCATCAAATATATTCTATGTCACCAATAATCATTCATCAGCTGAGTTTTCAATTGATTATGTAGTTAGTTTGGTTGCATTTCTTCCAAATTAAACTTACTCTTCCCTATTCACAAAACATAAATGGTAACATAAAGGAACTAGTAGAAATTAGCATTAAATATATAATATACTAGGATTTAAATTAATATATGCACATATACTAGGTATACTACTATACTATATATGCATATACTAGATATACTAAGTTAATAACATGAATCTTCAACTTCTGAAATTTTCTTTAGAAAAATCAAACCATCATTTTTGGATAAGAAGAGATAAGTTGATAAAAAAAATGCTTACCTTATATCCAACAGTCTCTCCAACAGATTCCCCTCTTTCATAAGAGATCCTTTCAGCAACTGTACATCCCACCAACTAAACAATTAGAACATGATTTAAACACAGTATAAAAAAATACTGTGGAGTAATGAGACCTGAAATAGCTGATATCCGTCTCGTTTGTGTGCATACAATCTTGCAAGTCTCACCTTTATCCCACATATATTCCAATAGATACTGAGGAACCTGATTTGTATCAATGACAGTTTAGTGCAACTAAACAAATGAGAAAAAAAATGTAGAACAGACATAGTTGAGTTTCAGTAGTAAATAACTGAAATTAAGACTACTTGAAACAGAAACAATAGGTTAATCATTGAAGCCCAAGTCAATAGGCTATGTTAACTACTCTGCTTACATGTCAAGGTATAGCATAATGCTTGACATAATCTACCAACAAACTAAGGGCAGTCTTGGCATACAAAAGCATTAATCATTCATTATCAATAATAAGGAACAATGCAACAGCATAAGAAAACAAGAGTTTACCTTATGAAAGCTCTGTTTTTTTAGTCACTCCATCCAAAAAGTAAGATCTGAAAATGAGATTAGGAATTGAATTTGAGGATATAGCTTTAACTCAAAGAACAACATTTTTGGGATGAACCGCCTAGTTATGCATTCTATAAAAAATATAGGATGCCTTCGCAGAATGGTTTTAAATAAGACGGTAGCATCCAAAATGCTGGGGGCATAACATGATCATCAATTACAGAAATAGGTACATTTGGTTGCGGGATGCCAAGGTTTGATGGAGAGAAAGAAGGCAGTCCAAGTTTAGACCCTATTATTACAAGAAAGTTGTGGCTATGTTCTAGGTGTTTGATGTGCACAGAAAAAGTAAAAGGTAGGTCACTCTTAAGGTAAATATAAAAAGAGATTATGCAATTTCAAAACTTGAATAAGATAAACAAGCATTGACAGGAATTATTAATTGTGTGTGTCGGCGCATGCATATTAGGAAATGCAAAAATAAAGATTGGTAATGTCTCTGACATCATCACTCGCCAAATCCAATTCTCACTTTCTGATTAACATCAAGCTATCCCCATCACAAGAGAATCAACACCAAACCACTCCTATGCAAGGGAGAGCCACGACAGTACAAAGCATCACCAAGAGTTCACTGCATCATGGGGAAAAAAACCCAAAATTCCAACTACATTGATCAAAACAGAGCATCACCTAATAATCCTCATCATCAGAATTCCAACACCAAGAATCAGATTTTTACCTGCAACATGCACGCAAGCCCTTTTTCTTCCTTCCCTGTGTTGATCCAAGTGAAATCAGCCGACAACAGAGAACCCAGGTGGAGATCATCTTCTTCGATTAACTTCACCTTATTCTATCTCCAACTTCTGCCAAGAGAAGGGGTTTCCGCAAGGACACAAACTTTGGATCAGAACCAACGCGAGAGTAGATGGTTGACTAGGGCTCCGACAGCTCTATCCGATGAAGAGACAGTGATCGTTGCGCAAGGAAGATGCGCCCGGCGGCTCCCTTCGCCAGATCGCTGATATCGCCGTGCACGAGAGCCGCTGCTCATCTCCGACGAAAAGGAGAGCAAGGGAGAGAGAGAGATCGGGAGAGGGGGCTGTTGGGACCGGGTGCATGTCGACAAGGATACGAGTTCGTAAAATTTTAAATTTTTACGTGCAGCGGAAGAATTTGCATAAAATAATTTCCTAAATTATTTTAACTTCGTATCTTGCATGCAACCTTATAGTGTGTTGACATAATCATAAAATAAAACTTTGCGGAAAAGTAAACTAATTTACCAAGTACCTCGCGTAACTTGAAGTAAGGGACGAGATCCAACCGTAGCGTCCCTTGGAAGCTCCGCCTCTATTCGCGTACACGCCGAGTTCTCTTCGGGATGACTTCGCAAAGTCACGAGTTTTGTGCCGACGAGAACTACTAGATTCTCTATAGGCACAACAAAGAAGATCAAGAGAAGAAAAGGAAACTAACCACCAAGAAAACGGAATCGAATTCCGGGAAGAGAGGAGTCGCTATCCGCTTCTTCTTCTTCTTGCTTCGTTTCTTCTTCTTCTTGAAGCTCACGGCAACAACCTTGCTTTGGTGTAGGTTGGGCGCCGGCCCTAATAGAGCTAGGGTGGGCGCCGGCCCTAAGGGAGGGAGAGGAGAAGGAGAAGAGAATAAGAGGGAGAGAGGGAGCTACTTCTCTTGACAACTCAATTGGAATTAAGGGCTTGCCTTTGGTTCCTTTATATAGTAGCATCTCCCTTGCCAAGTCTCCCTCTTAACGGAATTAACGGAATTAACGGAATTAGTTATCATAAGAAATTTATCCTATAAATTCTCTTATGAATTATTCCGTTTAAACCAAGTTTTATTATAACTAACTTTATAATAAAACTAATTAGTTATCGTAAGAAATTTATCCTATAAATTCTCTTATGAATTATTCCGTTTAAACCAAATTTTATTATAACTAACTTTATAATAAAATTAATTAGTTATCATAAGAAATTTATCCTATAAATTCTCTTATGAATTTTATTATAACTAACTTTATAATAAAACTAATTAATCTCTCCTTTTATTATGGAATAAATTTTATAAGGAATTTATAAACTTTCTTATTATGGAAAAATCAATTCATAATTGATTTTATAAAATTAAAATAAACCAATTCATGGATTATTTTAACTTCCATAAAAAGAATAAATTTCTATAAATTTATTTATATAAATTTCTTTATACAAATTTATTTATCCATAATTTATAAAATAAATCGCGCTAGATCTATTTTATTAATTAAACCAAAATTAAATGGTTTCTCCCTTTAATGTGGCCGGCCATCCAAGGAGGGTTAGCACCCTCTTTGGCCGGCCAAACCAACCCGAACCGGTTGTGAATTAAACTCATTTAATTCGCCCAATAAGCCTTCAAAAGACTTAGCCATTTTTAGCTTCCATTGCGCCTCTGATTAACTCAGATTCGACTTATATCTCTTGATCGGAAAATCCAATTTTCAACTCGTTTTAAATCCCTCGGATTACTCGTAGTGCGTGTGACTAAATAGGCTTTCGATTTATGTTGGCCGTCTATAATCAACCAATTATAGAACGATCATGAGTGGCACCTAGTAGTACATCATGATCCCCAATTAATCGAAAGATCAACGGTTTGACCTCAGAAGAAATTATTCTGAAACCCTTCAGCAGCTCTAATGAATCATGCCTCATTCCCTTCACCACCTTATACCCACTTGGTTCAGGACACGGTCTATGGTGTCAGTCCCCACTAGGCTGACTACGTCACACCTAGCCCAAGTAGTGTCTTTCTCGTCCATTGGATTTCTAATTACTCTCATGTATTTTAGAGACTCGCACTCTAAACATGATATACTCTGGCCAGAGATTTCTGAGTAACAATCCGACGATAGGCCTGGGTATACATCTCCTCGCAAGGAGTGGTGAATCCTTTGTAGGTTGTTCAAACATCTTCGGGCACTTCGGCTTATACCCAATCATCCTGGGTCCACACCTCCTTGGAGATGCTTGCTTAAGATGTTAAAGTATAAGTCTCCATGACCAAGATGACTTGAACACCGCAAGTCAAAGGAACATCGCACTTAAGCTACAGTAAGAACTTCATTGACATATCTACATGTAGATTCCCATATGAAGTCTTACAGCTAGTCACTCCAATGAACTAGTTCCCTTAACTAGCATCCATGTTTATCTCCGGACATCCCAATGTCACCAGCCAGTGAGAATCAGCTGATTAGAGAATAACCCATGCTAGTCTCAACAGAATTGATAGTGTCCGTTTTTATCAATTCATCGACTAGGGATATTTTCAATACTTCACATTTGCACATTTAGAGATAATCACTAGTTGTGATCCCATCACAAATTCTCTTATGCTGTGAGTTGTATTGCGGACATTCAGTAGATGAGTTTAAGATCCCAATCAAATACACAAAACATGTATACTCAAATAGTGAATTATCATTTATTAATATAAATGTTTACATCATAAGGCGATTGCCTTAGGACACTTCTCTCATATCACTAACAAACTCCCACTTGGCCTAATGTCAATCGCTACGGTATCCAATACCACAGGCTCTAACATGACCCTCAAACTTGTTTTGAGGCAAGGCCTTAGTTAAAGGATCCACTATATTCCTTTCAGTGGGAACTCTCTCAATTTGTATGTCATTCCTACTTATAATCTCTCTGATCAGATGATAGCGTCGAAGCACGTGTTTGGATCGCTGACGAGACCTTGGTTCCTTCGCTTGTGCAATAGCTCCATTGTTGTCGCAGTATACCGGCACTGCTTCATCAATGGTTGGAACCACGCCAAGTTCGGAGACAAACTTCTTGATCCAGACTGCTTCCTTTGTTGCTTCCGAAGCTGCAATATATTCCGCTTCCGTGGTAGAATCTGCTACGGTGTCTTGTTTGGAACTCTTCCAACTTACTGCGCCTCCATTCAAAGTAAATACGTATCCAGACTGCGATTTGGAGTCATCCTTATCTGTCTGGAAACTGACATCTGTATACCCACGTATTATCAAATCTCCTTCTCCATATATTAGAAATACATCCTTAGTTCTTCTTAAGTACTTAAGGATTGTCTTAACAGCCGCCCAATGATCCATTCCTGGATCAGACTGGTATCTGCTCGTGACGCTCAGAGCATACGATACATCGGGCCTAGTACATAACATAGCATACATGATAGATCCTATTGTGGATGCATAGGGAATCTTATTCATGCTAATTCTCTCGTCTTCTGTGCGCGGACACATAGACTTCGAAAGGTTGATCCCATGCCTGATGGGAAGGTAACCTTTCTTGGATTCCGACATGCTAAACCTTTTTAGCACTCGGTCTATATATGTAGACTGCGAAAGACCAAGCAACCGTTTTGATCTATCTCTATAGATTCTAATCCCAAGAATATAGGTTGCTTCTCCCAGGTCTTTCATGGAGAAAGTTTTGGACAACCAAATCTTAACTGTCTGTAAAACTGATATATCGTTTCCTATAAGTAAGATGTCATCGACATATAATACTAGGAATACGACTGCACTCCCACTAACCTTCTTGTACACACAAGGTTCGTCAGGATTTTGTGAGAAATCAAACTCTTTGATTGTCTCATCAAAACGGATATTCCAGCTCCTAGATGCTTGCTTTAGTCCATATATGGATCGTCGAAGCTTGCATACCTTGGTTTTATCAACCGATGTGAAACCTTCAGGTTGTATCATGTATACATCCTCAAGCAGGTTTCCATTAAGGAAAGCTGTTTTCACATCCATTTGCCATATCTCATAATCATAATGAGCTGTATGGCTAGGAGCATCCGAATGGATTTAAGCATAGCTACTGGCGAATAGGTTTCGTCATAATCAATTCCTTGTTTTTGACGATATCTTTTGCCACTAATCTAGCCTTAAAGGTAACTACATTACCTTCCATGTGGTTTTCTTCTTGAAAACCCACTTGCACCCTATGGGTTTAATCCCTTCAGGTGGGTTAACCAAGTCCCATACTTGATTTTCGTACATGGAATCCATTTCCGACTTCATGGCTTCAAGCCATTTGTCCCTTTCTGAACTTTTCAGAACATCTTCATAACTGATAGGTTCGTCATCGCCAATGAGCAACACGTCGTTGATTCACTTACGAGAAATCCGTATCTCTCTGGAATGTTGCGTGTCCTATCAGACCTACGAAGAGGTGGTGTAGTTTTAGGTTCAACTGATAGCTCATCACTATGAATTATCGGTTGTGGGCCTAGACTAGGTGTCTCTGTGATGTCTATTGGAGTTTCTTGAACTTCATCAAGTTCAATCCCACTCCCACTGTTTTCTTGTAAAAGAAACTCTTTCTCTAGAAATACAGCATGCCTTGAAACAAACACCATTTTGTTCCAAGGGATGATAGAATTGGTAACCCTTCGTTTCCTTAGGGTATCCAATAAATAGACATTTATCAGACTTAGCATCCAATTTGTCTGATACAACCCGCTTCACATAAGCAGGACAACCCCATATCTTAAGGTGAGTTAAGTGAGGTTTCTTACTATTCCAGATCTCATATGGAGTAGTAGAGACTACCTTGGTCGGGACTCTGTTTAGCAAGTAAACAGCTGTCTTAAGTGCATAGCCCCAAAAGGATTTTGGAAGAGTTGCATGATTCATCATAGACCTAACCATGTCCATCAAGGTTCGGTTGCGCCTCTCAGATACACCATTATGCTGTGGTGTATACGGCGGAGTCCATTGGGACAATATCCCATTGTCCCTTAGATAATCTTGAAACTCTTGACTTAAGTATTCACCACCTCGATCGGATCGAAGTATCTTAATACTTTTGCCAAGCTGTTTCTCTACTTCATTTCTGAACTCTTTGAATTTCTCAAAGGCTTCAGATTTGTGTTTCATCAAGAACACATACCCGAATCGTGAGTGATCATCGATGAAGGTGATGAAGTAGCTATAGCCTCCTTGTGCAAGAGTTGACATTGGTCCACATACATCGGTATGTATTAGACCAAGCAATTCTCCCACTGGATTACCTTTTCCGGAAAAGGGTAATTTGGTCATCTTGCCTTTTAAGCATGATTCACATGTATCAAATGAACCGGGTTCAAATGATTCCAAAATTCCACATCGGTGTAATTCGGTCATGCGTTTCTTACTTATATGGCCAAGACGACAGTGCCACGTGTAGGAGTCTATTCGATTATCTATTCGAGCACGTTTGTTGCTAACTTCGATATTGAAAACGTCACTGGATAAATCTAACGTGTAGATGCCATTGCACAAAGTTCCATTCCCATAAAGAACGCCATTTAAAGTTATGTAACAACAATTGTTACTGAAAGTTAAATGATAACCTTTTTCATTCAAACATGAAATAGATACAATGTTCTTTATTAACGAAGGAACAAAATAACAATTATCCAATTCTAAGACACGTCCAGTGGGGAGCTTTAGCAAATATGTTCCGATGGCAACAGCAGCAATCTTTGCTCCGTTTCCAACTTGCAAATTCGCTTCTCCTTTAACGAGTCTTCTTCTATTCCTTAGCCCTTGTATGTCATTACATATATGTGAGCTACACCCAGTATCAAGTACCCAAGTGTTTGAGGAAATAGAATGACATTCAATAACGAAGATACTTGAAGAGGATGGGGCATCGGATGCCTTCTCTTTCAAGGACTCAAGATAAACCTTGCAGTTTCTTCGCCAGTGACCCTCCTTGTCACAGTGATGGCAAGTGCCTTTTGGCCTTTTTCTTCTTTCCCTTATTCTGTTCATTGGCCTTCCTCTTAGAACCTTTCTTCGAGGAACCAACTAATAGTACCGTCTTTTGATCCTGCTTCACAGAAGGCTCTACAGTCTTCAGCAGGTTGAGCAACTCAGGAAACTGGTTTGGAGTTGTGTTTTCAGGAGGACGGTTGGGAAGTTGATCTTCAAGGACATAAGCAAGCTTCTCTGCCTTGAGGACTATCCTCAGGTTTCGAAGCCAGTCCATGAAGTTTGGCCCAGTCAGTTTATTGGTGTCCAAAATGGAACGCAAGTTTAAAGAAGACATGATCGAGTGATTATCCTAGAAATACAAATTGAGATTATGTGAGAAGAATGATTAAAGAATGTATCAATATACATAAATTGAAATCCTATTTATTTTTCAAATTGAATAACCCTTATTATCAATTCGGGAGATCGTAGGAACATCTCCAAATAGGTTGATATCCAACCATAGATAAGAACCACCATGGCTGTGGCCATCAAGTTTTTCTTAGCTATGAAGGTAGGTAATTATACCGATTACATATCACATATATGTAACTATCACATTATGCTATCAACTAATTGAATGTTTGCATAAATCATTGGGTTGTTAACTCATTAACAAGTATGCATCATATACATAGCACCCAACTGCACCTCTCTTTACATCGACCTTGGCTGTGGCACAACAAATCGATGCTCCAAGCTTAAGGCTGACCCATTAATCAAGAAATAGTTTTAATATGGTTGGAGCTCATTCAACCGTTTAGTCAGGCTTGGATGTGTCCAACAACCAAAACTAAGGATTGACCTCTGACTCCAACTATATTATTCATAAACTAATTCCATGGTTTGAACATGTTGAGGTTCAAGTCGGGCATGGATGTGTCCATCAACCCAATCGAGAAACAAAACTCCGATTCTAACCATATTAATGGAAGGTGTTTGCCTTAATATTTTGTAAGGGGTTTTTGGGTCTCATCTTTTCTAAGCACATTCATGACATAGAATTATGTCATGACTAACGATTTCCTTAATAAAGTATGTATGTGACTTAAGTTATCAAGTCTCATTAATTGAATTAGGAACCGGATTTCCTAATTCAATTTCATACTTAATTAAAGGAATTGCTTTGGGAAACAATTTCCTAAATTGTCATAATTAATTTCGGAAATAATATGTTCAAGACTTTGATTTCTCTAAATCAAACTTATTAAATTAAGAGACAATTCCCTTAATTCAACCACATATTATTTTCATGAAAATCTCATTTACGAAACTCTATAGGAAACCATTTTCCTAATTAATTTTGGAGACAACAATATGTAAGAGCATCACCTCTTCAACATATTTTATTCATGGATTTAATTAATTACAACAAATTGTTTTCTAAGGGTGGCTCCCCGAGGCTCAGATACCCAAAGAAAAGTAATGTGTTGTAAATCTAATTGGACGGCTCCCCGAGGCTCAATCCAAATCAAACATGACAATTTCAATTAAAAATTGGGAAATTAAATTACAACATCTAACTTTAAATTGGACGGCTCCCCGAGGCTCAATCCAAAATAAAGAATTTTGTTGTCAATTTAAAAACCAATTCAAATTTAATTGTCAATTAACTGTCCATGAATTTGTCTAGACTTTCTCAAAAGAAAATGCCCAAAATTGCGAGATTTCAAAAATGATTTTTCAGAATAATTGTAAGATTCTGGTAAAAAGAAAACTTACATATTTCCAAAAAATTGAAAAATTTCTAAAATAGAAAAATTTCCAAATTTGGAAAGTTCCCAAAGATGGGAAGTTTTCACAATTATTATAAAATTTCAGAAACTAGAAAATTTCAAACGTTTGCGAAATTTCATGAGGATTTCCAAACTTTGAAATTCCTAAATCTAAAATTTATTATAATTTGAAAGTTTCCATAATTGAAAATTTTTTCCGAAATTGAGATCATGACAAAGTTTTCCACAAAACAATTATACGATTATGGCGAACACTAACCGGCTCTGATACCACTGTTGGGACCGGGTGCATGTCGACAAGGATACGAGTTCGTAAAATTTTAAATTTTTACGTGCAGCGGAAGAATTTGCATAAAATAATTTCCTAAATTATTTTAACTTCGTATCTAGCATGCAACCTTATAGTGTGTTGACATAATCATAAAATAAAACTTTGCGGAAAAGTAAACTAATTTACCAAGTACCTCGCGTAACTCGAAGTAAGGGACGAGATCCAACCGTAGCGTCCCTTGGAAGCTCCGCCTCTATTCGCGTCCACGCCGAGTTCTCTTCGGGATGACTTCGCAAAGTCACGAGTTTTGTGCCGACGAGAACTACTAGATTCTCTATAGGCACAACAAAGAAGATCAAGAGAAGAAAAGGAAACTAACCACCAAGAAAACGGAATCGAATTCCGGGAAGAGAGGAGTCGCTATCCGCTTCTTCTTCTTCTTGCTTCGTTTCTTCTTCTTCTTGAAGCTCACGGCAACAACCTTGCTTGGGTGTAGGTTGGGCGCCGGCCCTAATAGAGCTAGGGTGGGCGCCGGCCCTAAGGGAGGGAGAGGAGAAGGAGAAGAGAATAAGAGGGAGAGAGGGAGCTACTTCTCTTGACAACTCAATTGGAATTAAGGGCTTGCCTTTGGTTCCTTTATATAGTAGCATCTCCCTTGCCAAGTCTCCCTCTTAACGGAATTAACGGAATTAGTTATCATAAGAAATTTATCCTATAAATTCTCTTATGAATTATTCCGTTTAAACCAAGTTTTATTATAACTAACTTTATAATAAAACTAATTAGTTATCATAAGAAATTTATCCTATAAATTCTCTTATGAATTATTCCGTTTAAACCAAATTTTATTATAACTAACTTTATAATAAAATAATTAGTTATCATAAGAAATTTATCCTATAAATTCTCTTATGAATTTTATTATAACTAACTTTATAATAAAACTAATTAATCTCTCCTTTTATTATGGAATAAATTTTATAAGAATTTATAAACTTTCTTATTATGGAAAAATCAATTCATAATTGATTTTATAAAATTAAAATAAACCAATTCATGGATTATTTTAACTTCCATAAAAAGAATAAATTTCTATAAATTTATTTATATAAATTTCTTTATACAAATTTATTTATCCATAATTTATAAAATAAATCGCGCTAGATCTATTTTATTAATTAAACCAAAATTAAATGGTTTCTCCCTTTAATGTGGCCGGCCATCCAAGGAGGGTTAGCACCCTCTTTGGCCGGCCAAACCAACCCGAACCGGTCGCGAATTAAACTCATTTAATTCGCCCAATAAGCCTTCAAAAGACTTAGCCATTTTTAGCTTCCATTGCGCCTCTGATTAACTCAGATTCGACTTATATCTCTTGATCGGAAAATCCAATTTTCAACTCGTTTTAAATCCCTCGGATTACTCGTAGTGCGTGTGACTAAATAGGCTTTCGATTTATGTTGGCCGTCTATAATCAACCAATTATAGAACGATCATGAGTGGCACCTAGTAGTACATCATGATCCCCAATTAATCGAAAGATCAACGGTTTGACCTCAGAAGAAATTATTCTGAAACCCTTCAGCAGCTCTAATGAATCGTGCCCCATTCCCTTCACCACCTTATACCCACTTGGTTCAGGACACGGTCTATGGTGTCAGTCCCCACTAGGCTGACTACGTCACACCTAGCCCAAGTAGTGTCTTTCTCGTCCATTGGATTTCTAATTACTCTCATGTATTTTAGAGACTCGCACTCTAAACATGATATACTCTGGCCAGAGATTTCTGAGTAACAATCCGACGATAGGCCTGGGTATACATCTCCTCGCAAGGAGTGGTGAATCCTTTGTAGGCTGTTCAAACATCTTCGGGCACTTCGGCTTATACCCAATCATCCTGGGTCCACACCTCCTTGGAGATGCTTGCTTAAGATGTTAAAGTATAAGTCTCCATGACCAAGATGACTTGAACACCGCAAGTCAAAGGAACATCGCACTTAAGCTACAGTAAGAACTTCATTGACATATCTACATGTAGATTCCCATATGAAGTCTTACAGCTAGTCACTCCAATGAACTAGTTCCCTTAACTAGCATCCATGTTTATCTCCGGACATCCCAATGTCACCAGCCAGTGAGAATCAGCTGATTAGAGAATAACCCATGCTAGTCTCAACAGAATTGATAGTGTCCGTTTTTATCAATTCATCGACTAGGGATATTTTCAATACTTCACATTTGCACATTTAGAGATAATCACTAGTTGTGATCCCATCACAAATTCTCTTATGCTGTGAGTTGTATTGCGGACATTCAGTAGATGAGTTTAAGATCCCAATCAAATACACAAAACATGTATACTCAAATAGTGAATTATCATTTATTAATATAAATGTTTACATCATAAGGCGATTGCCTTAGGACACTTCTCTCATATCACTAACAGGGGCGACGTCGGCTTGGGCTTCGCACCGACGACGAGGGGCGGCGACCGACTGGGGGAGATGGGCGGCATTGGCGATGAAGGGGAGGGCGGCTCGGCGGCGTCGGGCGAAGAGGGTAGGAGAAAGGGATCGGGTGATGGGTTTAGGGCTAGGGCACGGGAGCTGATATATATATATATATATATATATATATATATATATATATATATATATATATATATATATATATATATTATATATATATATAAGCAATGATAGAGAGAGTGAAAATCATAGTTAATGATGTGGCATGACGTGGCGCTTTATATGCACACGTCCGATTATCGCTTGGACACTATCGACGGCCTTCGACCGCCACTCCAAATCAAACTATACCCTGGGGGGGCACGGTGAACCCGTCGGAGATTGTGCATGCAAGGTGCCACGTTATTCACTATGGTTTTCACTCTCCCAATCATTATTCTTTATATATATATAAATCGGTTCAGATTTTATTTTGTTTTACCGGTTCAATTTTAGTACTTCACCATTTTAAATTATAAATTTTATTGTAAACCTTATTACTTCATTAAATAAAAATTATGAAGTAATTGTTATTAAAAATTAGAAGTAAAGTCCATTTTTATAATCTATGAAGTCTAAAACTATATTTACTATGCCAATTTTATTATCGAAGTTTATTAATATATATTACTTCGTCATTAATCATCGCCGAAGTAATTATTGGCGAAGTCTATTATTGAAATTCTACTAGTGTGCAGATAAGGGTAAGGAACACTTAAACTAAAGGAAGAGGCAGGAGGCTGAAGATGTGTGGGGTGGTGGCTCGGGAAGAAAGACTTCTATATCTACATATTTATGCTTATGTTATGCTCCTTGACAATGAATGATAGTGATTAGGATCTATATTGCATGACGATTATAATACTTGGAGTTTTCATATACTTGATTTTATTGGATTATATTATGGTTTGAAATAAAATGTGAACCTCTCATGTTATGGAATAACTTTTGATTAAAATATTTCAAATGATGTTCTAGCAATTCAAGCATGACATTGTTTGACATGTATAGGCAAGCATGCTTAGCACTTAGTCCTTGCATTATTTGTTTTAAATTTTATGCTAGAAGATAGAGGAAAAAAAATATATATGATTGATTGTACGTAACCCCGCCCCGAGTGTAGATATAAGGGCGGGCGTTACAGGTTGGTATCAGAGCAGATTTCCCCTCCACCACACACACATCAAGCTTCATCCTGCCGCTTCCAAGTAAGAGATCCTAACCTCGCTTTACTTTATTTCATGTACAGTAATGATATATATAGAGATGATTCATGCTTGCATAATATAGAGATGATTTATGCTTGCATAACAAGAAAAAGTAGCATTAATTCTTATGTAGCTTATTTATTACCTGTATGATAGATATGGCTAGAAGACGTAGCAATCGGGGTAACATTAATTCTCATAAGCGAATCGAATGACGTGTACTCATAAGCGATGACGAACCTATCAGTTATGAAGATGTTCTGAAATGTTCAAAAACGGACAAATGGCTTGAAGCCATGAAGTCGGAAATGGATTCCATGTACGAAAATCAAGTATGGGACTTGGTTAACCCACCTGAAGGGATTAAACCCATAGGGTGCAAGTGGGTTTTCAAGAAGAAAACCGACATGGAAGGTAATGTTGTTACCTTTAAGGCTAGATTAGTGGCAAAAGGATATCGTCAGAAACAAGGAATTGATTATGACGAAACCTATTCGCCAGTAGCTATGCTTAAATCCATTCGGATGCTCCTAGCCATAGCAGCTCATTATGATTATGAGATATGGCAAATGGATGTGAAAATAGCTTTCCTTAATGGAAACCTGCTTGAGGATGTATACATAATACAACCTGAAGGTTTTACATCGGTTGATAAAACCAAAATATGCAAGCTTCGACGATCCATATATGGACTGAAGCAAGCATCCAGGAGCTGGAACATCCGTTTTGATGAGACAATCAAAGAGTTTGATTTCTCACAAAATCCTGACGAACCTTGTGTGTACAAGAAGGTTAGTGGGAGTGCAGTCGTATTCCTAGTATTATATGTCGATAACATATTACTTATAGGAAATGATATATCAGTTTTACAGACAGTTAAAATTTGGTTGTCCAAAACTTTCTCCATGAAAGACCTGGGAGAAGCAACCTATATCCTTGGGATTAGAATTTATAGAGATAGATCAAAATGGTCGCTTGGACTTTCGCAGTCTACGTATATAGACCGAGTGCTAAAAAGGTTTAGCATGTCGGAATCCAAGAAAGGTTACCTTCCCATCAGGCATGGGATCAACCTTTCAAAGTCTATGTGTCCGCGCACAGAAGACGAGAGGATTTGCATGAATAAGATTCCTTATGCATCTGCGATAGGATCTATCATGTATGCTATGTTATGTACAAGGCTCGATGTATCGTATGCTTTGAGCGTCACAAGCAGATACCAGTCAGATCCAGGAATGGATCATTAGGCGGCTGTCAAGACAATCCTTAAGTACTTAAGAAGAACTAAGGATGTGTTCCTAATATATGGAGAAGGAGATATGGTAATACGTGGGTATACAGATGCCAGTTTCCAGACAGATAAGGATGACTCCAAATCGCAGTCTGGATATGTATTTACTTTGAATGGAGGCGCAGTAAGTTGGAAAAGTTCCAAACAAGACACCGTAGCGGATTCTACCACGGAAGAGGAATATATCGCAGCTTCGGAAGCAGCAAAGGAAGCAGTCTGGATCAAGAAGTTTGTCTCCGAACTTGGCGTGGTTCCAACCATTGATGAAGCAGTGCCGGTTTACTGCGACAACAATGGAGCTATTGCACAAGCAAAGGAACCAAGGTCTCATCAGCGATCCAAACACGTGCTTCGCCGCTATCATCTGATCAGAGAGATTATAAGTAGGAATGATATACAAATTGAGAAAATTCCCACTGAAAGGAATTTAGCGGATCATTTAACTAAGGCCTTGCCTCAGAGCAAGTTTGAGGGTCATGTTAGAGCCTGTGGTATTGGATACCGTAGCGATTGGCATTAGGCCAAGTGGGAGTTTGTTAGTGATATGAGAGAAGTGTCCTAAGACAATCGCCTTATGATTGTAAACATTTATTTTAATAAATGAAAATTCACTATTTGAGTATACATGTTTGTGTATTTGATTGGGATCTTAAACTCATCTACTGAATGTCCGCAATACAATTCACATCATAAGAGAATTTGTGATGAGATCACAACTAGTGATTATCTATACATGTACAATTGTGAAGTATTGAAAATATCCCTAGTCGATGAATTGATAAAAACGGACACTATCAATTCTGTTGAGACTAGCATGGGTTATTCTCTAATCAGTTGATTCTCACTGGCTGGTGACATTGGGATGTCCGGAGATAAACATGGATGCTAGTTAAGGGAACTAGTTCATTGGAGTGACTAGCTGTAAAACTTCATATGGTAATCTATATAGATATGTCAGTGAAGTTCTTACTGCAGCTTAAGTGCGATGTTCCTTTGACTTGCGGTGTTCAAGTCATCTTGGTCATGGAGACTTATACTTTAACATCTTAAGTAAGCATCTCCAAGGAGGTGTGGACTCAGGATGATTGGGTATAAGCCGAAGTGCCCGAAGATGATTGAACAGCCTACAAAGGATTCACCACTCCTTGCGAGGAGATGTATACCCAGGCCTATCATCGGATTTTTACTCAAAGCCTCTGGCCAGAGCATGTCATGTTTAGAGTATGAGTCTCTTAAATACATGAGAGTAATTAGAAATCCAAAGGACGAGAAAGACACTACTTGGGCTAGGTGTGACGTAGTCAGCCTAGTGGGGACTGACACACACAGACCATGTCCTGAACCAAGTGGGTATAAGATGGTGAAGGGAATGGGGTACGATTCATTAGAGCTGCTGAAGGGTTTCAGAATTACTTCTGAGGTCAACCGTTGATCTTTCGATTAATTGGGGGTCATGATGTACTACTAGGTGCCACTCATGATCGTTCTATAATTAGTTGATTATAGACGGCCAACATAAATCGAAAGCCTATTTAGTCACACGCACTACGAGTAATCCGAGGGATTTAAAACGAGTTGAAAATTGGATTTTCCGATCAAGAGAAATAAGTCGAATCTGAGTTAATTAGAGGCGCAACAGAAGCTAAAAATGGCTAAGTCTTTTGAAGGCTTATTGGGCGAATTAAATGAGTTTAATTCGCGATGGGTTCGGCTCGGTTTGGCCGGCCAAAGAGGGTGCCAACCCTCTTTGGTTTGGCCGGCCACCACTTGGGGAGAAAACCAATTTATTTGGTTTAATTAATAAAATAAATCTAGCGCGATTTGTTTTATAAATTATGGATAAATAAATTTGTATAAAGAAATTTATATAAAGAAATTTATAGAAATTTATTCTTTTTATGGAAATTAAAATGATCCATGGAATGGTTTATTTTAATCAATTATGAATTGATTTTTCCATAATAAGAAAATTTATAAATTTCTTGTAAAAATTTATTCCATAATAAAAGGAGAGATGTATTTGTTTTATTATAAAGTTAGTTATAATAAAACTTGGCTTAAACGGAATAATTCATAAGAAAATTTATAGGATAAATTTCTTATGAAAATTCCGTTAAGAAGGAGACTTGGCAAGGAAGAGGCTACTATATAAAGGAACCAAAGGCAAGCCTTGAATTCCTAATTGAGTAATCAAGAGATCTAGTAGTTCTCTCCCTCTCTCTCTTATTCTCTCCTTCTCCTTTCCTCCTAGGGCCGACGCCCTCCTCTACTTGCTAGGGCCAGCGCACATCCACCCTAGGGCCGGCGCACCACCCTCCCTTGAGGTTGCCGTGGGTCATCATCACCAAGGAGAAGCCAACCAAGAAGAAGAAGAAGCGGATCGCAACTCCTTCCTTCCCGGAATTTAGATTCCGTTTCTTGGTGGTTAGTTTCCTTTCTTCTCTCTTGATATTCTAGTTGTGTCTTTGGAGAATCTAGTAGTTCTCGTCGACACAAAACTCGTGGCTTTGCGAAGTCATCCCGAAGAGAACTCGGCGTGGACGCGAATAGAGGCGGAGCATCCAAGGGACGCTACGGTTGGATCTCGTCCCTTTCTTCGAGTTACGCGAGGTACAAAGTAAATTAGTTTATTTTTTCGCAAAGATTTAATTTATGATCATGTCCACACATCATAAGGTTGCATGCTAGATACGTGGTTAAAATAATTTAAGAAATTATTTTATGCTAATTCTTCCGCTGCACGAAAAAATTTAAAATTTTACGAACCCGTATCCTTGTCAACATGCACCCGGTCCCAACATATACGTATTTGACCATGATATACTTCTGTATATGTCTTCACATGAAATTCACACTTTTTGACGTATGATGCATATACATTGTTGTCATGATACATTTATGGTATATGCCTCTCATATGCGATTCAAAAAGTATCCTTTGATTATTTTGGGTTTGGGGAGAGACCCTTGGTTTGAGGGGGAGGTATGTTTAAACTTAATAACCATACCCTTTTCGATATTTGACAAAGGGGGAGAGAATGAATGATTAAGTTTATGGTTGTTATAGGGGAAGGATCATGATTCCCTTATGAGAATTGAATTGATTGATAAACTTAAATCGGGTTGTCAAACAACAAAAAGGGGGAGATTGTTGATGCAGTCTGGCCCGATTGTTGTTTTGGTGTTGACAACGATTTAAGTTTAGTTGAATGGATTTGGATTAAGTCCAGGTGGATCGGGAGATCGCACGCTGGCATGTAAAAAAGTCTTAGCTTGGAGGGCTAGGTGTGAAAAGTCCTAACCTGGAGGGTTAGGTGTGAGAAAATCCTAACCTGGAGGGTTAGGTGTGGAAAAATCCTAGCTTGGAGGGCTAGGTATGGAAAAGTCCTAATTCGGAAGGGTTGGGTGAAAAGTCCTAGCTTGGAGGGCTAGGTGAAAAGTCCTAACTTGGAGGGTTAGGTGAAAAGTCCCAACTTGGAGAATTAGATGAAAAGTCCTGGCTTGGAGGGTCAGGTGCCTAGCTTGGAGGGCTAGGTTGGATGAAGGTCTAACTCGGAGGGGTTGGGTGAAAAGTCCTAGATTGGAGGGCTAGGTGAAAAGTCCTAACTTGGAGGGTTAGGTGCAAATTCCCAACTTGGAGAGTTAGATTGAAAAATCCTTAGCTTGGAGGGCTAAGGTGAATTGAATCCTAGCTTGGAAGGCTAGGTTTGCGTCCCTGGATCGGTCTGGTGACCGATCAGGGAGTTGGCACGCTGCTCCTTCGTGGATCGGTGTGGTGACCGATCCAGCGATGTCTGATCGATCTGGTGACCGATCAGGGAGTGTGTGTTTCACTCACTGCACGCTCCTGATCGGTCTGGTGACCGATCAGGGAGCCCATAGTGAGTTGAGTTCCCCTGCTGATCTGCTCTTGATCGGTCTGGTGACCGATCAGGGATACTGTTCAGATCGGTCTAGTGAACGATCATTTGTCGCAAGGTTCTCACTATCACCGATCAGGATGACTCCTGATCGGTCTAGAAGCAGCATGATTGGTCTGGTGACAGATCAGGCTGGAGCCTGATTGGTATGGGGACCAATCAGGAGTATGCAGAAGACTTCTGGATCGGTTTAGTGATCGATCAGGCTCCTTCCTGATCGGTCTGGGGACCGATCAGGAGCAGGACTTTAATTCAAATATGCTGTCAGAAGTCTATTTTCACTGCCGATTCTCTGCTACTTGCTGATTTCTTTTTGATATGCATTGCTAAGCCTCTGTTGGAGTGTGCAGGTGATAGCAGGGGATTCAAACACTCAAGGAGGGTCAATGGGAGGCTTTCCTTGGAGCAAGTTTGGATCTATTGTGTTTTCAGGTCTCAACGGCGTCTGGCGCAACTGGCAACTGACGAAGGCGCGGCTGGCAACTGACGGAGGCTCAGCTGGAGGAGTGTCCAGTGGACTGAGTGCTCAGAGAGGTCAGTGGGTCAGGGTGTGAGTCAGTGGTGCTGATGGAGCAGGCAACGTTGAGCAGGAGCTTAAGAGACAAAGCTGGATGCAGAGGAGTGGAGGCGAACAAGACAGAAACTTGGGAAGTTTGGCTGGGCTGTGTTCGTGCTCTCTATTGCTTTGTGCTTGAGCGATCTTGTTACATCTTTGTGAGCTTGTCTTCTCGAGTGTCTCTGTGCTTAACTTGTATCTTCTTGAGATCACTTGTGGAGAGGTTTCTCCACCGAGAAGGAGGCTGCTACTATCCGGAGTTCACCGGGGCTTGATCTGCCGACGATCAAGGGATCGCCCACCTTACGGGCACGCCAAGGAGTAGGGGCAAGTTATCCCCAAACCTTGTATATCGAGGTGTTAGCGTCAGTTTGCTTTCATGTGCTTTGGGTTGTTGTTTTTAGTTTTCTGTTTCTGCATTTGCTTCCGCTGCCTAACTCTGTAGTGCAGAATAGTTTCAAAAGTTTCAAAAGCTTTGTGTCCGACTAGATTCACCCCCCCCCCCCTCTCTAGCCATCCGGTTCCAACAAAAAGTCCTAACTTGGAGGGTTAGGTGCAAATTCCCAACTTGGAGGGTTAGGTGAAAAATCCTTAGCTTGGAAGGCTAAGGTGATTGGAGCCCCTGGATTGGTCTGGTGACCGATCAGGGAGTTGGCACGGTGCTCCTTCGTGGATCGCTCTGGTGACCGATCCAGCGATGACTGATCGGTCTGGTGACCGATCAGGGAGTATGCGTTTCACCCACTGCTTGGCTCCTGATTAGTCTGGTGATCGATCAGGGAGCAAACAGTGAGGTTGAGTTCCCTTGCTGATTTTCTCCTGATCGGTCTGGTGACCGATCAGGATCACTGTGCAGATCGTTCTGGAGAATGATCCAGCATCGCAGGTTCCTCTCTATGATCGTTGAGGACGGAGCCTGATTGGTCTAGACCAAGCCTGATCGGTCTGGTGACTGATCAGGAGGTTGCCTGATTGGTCCGGTGATCGATCAGGAGGTCTGGACTGTGAAGCTCAGAAATCGCCCGATAAAGGGGTGGATCGGTCGGGTGATCGATCCAGTAGAGTCCCAAAGAAATCGCGATTTCTAATCGAGCGTTGGGGACCGATCAGAATGGAGCCTGATCGGTCTGGACCCAGCCTGATCAGTCTGGTGACCGATCAGGATGCTCTCTGAACGGTCCGGTGACCGATCACTTTAATTCAAATTGCACTGTCAGGCGCTCTGATCGCGCCTGACCATATCCGATTCTCTGCTGCTTACCTCTGATATTTGATTTACTGTGTGATATGCTGCTCTAACACTCTGATTAAGCTGCAGGTGACAGGGGAGGATTCAAACACTCAAGGAGAAGTCAATGGAGGCTTTCCTTGGAGCAGGTTTGTCCGTTTTCCATCTCAGGTTGCAACGGCTGGAGCTGCAGACTGGAGCTGCTGACTGGAGCTTGGCTGAGGGGATCTCTGTTGGGACCGGGTGCATGTTGACATGGATGTGGGTTCGTAATTTTAAAATTTATTACGTGCAGTGGAAGATTTAGCATAAATAATTTCCCAAATTATTTAACCACACATCTAAGCATGCAACCTTATATTGTGTAGACATGATCATATATTAAAATTTTGCAGAAAGTAAACTAATTTACTTAATACCTCGCGTAACTCGAAGGAAGGGACGAGATCCAACCGTAAGCGTCCCTTGGAAGCTCTGCCTCTATTCGCGTCCACGCCGAGTTTTCTTCGGGATGACTTCGCAAAGCCACGAGTTTCGTGCCGACAAGAACTACTAGATTCTCCAAAGGCACGACAAGAATACCAAGAGAGATGGGAAGACTAACCACCAAACGAAGAACGGAATCAAGATTCCGGGAGGAAGGAAGGAGTTGCGCCCGCTTCTTCTTCTTCTTCGGCAGCTGCTTGGTGGATGAAGCTCACGGCAACAAAGGGGTCCTCCTTTTAGGGACGGCGGCACTAGAGGAGGGAGAGGGAGAGAAGGAGAGAGAGAGAGAGGGCTTATTTCTAGATCTCTTAGATTAATCTCCAAGCCTTGCCTTGGTTCCTTTATATATTAGCCTCTCAATCGCCAAGTCTCCTTTTTATGGAATAAATTTTCATAAAAAATTTATCATATAAATTTTTCTATGAATTATTCCATCATGCCAAGTTTTTATCATAATTTAATTTATGATAAAAACAACCATGTCTCCCTTTTCTTATGGAAAGAAATTTCTTTATATAAATTTCTTTATCATGGTAAATCAATCCATTATTAATTTTATAAAATAAAATAAACCAATCCATGGTTCATTTTAATTTCCATGAAAAATAAATTTCTTTATCATGGTAAATCAATCCATTATTGATTTTATAAAAGAAACCAATCCATGGTTCATTTTAATTTCCATGAAAAATAAATTTCTTTATATAAATTTCTTTATATAAATTTCTTTATCCATAATTATATAAAACAAATTACGCTCGGTTTATTTTATAATTTGAACCAAAAATTCGGTTTTCCCCTTTTGTTGTGGCCGGCTAAACAAAGAGGGTGGGGACCCTCTTTGGCCGGCCAAAACCAAGCCAAGACCATATGAATTAAACTCATTTAATTCGTCCAATAAGTCTTCAAAAGACTTAACCATTTTATGCTTCCGATGCGTCTCTGAAAAATTCAGATTCGATTTATCTCTCTTGATCGGAAAATCCAATTTTCAACTCGTTTTAAATCCCTCGGATTACTCATAGTGCATGTGACTAAATAGGCTTTCGATTTATATTGGTCGTCTATAATCAACCAATTATAGAACGATCATAAGTGGCACCTAGTAGTACATCATGACCCCCAATTAATCGAAAGATCAACGTTTGACCTCAGAAATAATTCTGGAACTCATCAGCAGCTATAATGAGTCGTGCCCCATTCCCTTCACCATCTTATACCCACTTGGTTCAGGACACGGTCTATGTGTGTCAGTCCCCACTAGGGTGACTACGTCACACCTAGCCCAAGTAGTGTCTTTCTTGTCCAACGGATTATAATTACTCTCATGTTTCTGAGAGATTTATACTCTGAACATGTGATGCTCTGGCCAGAGGCTTCGAGTAACAATCCGACGATAGGCCTTGGGTACACATCTCCTCGCAAGGAGTGGTGAATCCTTTGTAGGCTGTTCAAACATCTTCGGGCACTTCGGCTTATACCCAACCATCTTGGGTCCACACCTCCTTAGAGATGCTTGCTTAAGATGTCAAAGTATAAGTCTCCATGACCAAGATGACTTGAACACCGCAAGTCAAAGGAACATCGCACTTAAGCTTCAGTAAGAACTTCATTGACATATCTATATGTAGATTACCATATGAAGTTTTAAAGCCAGTCACTCCAATGAACTAGTTCCCTTAACTAGCATTCATGTTTATCTCCGGACATCCCAATGTCACCAGCCAGTGAGAATCAGCTGATTAGAGAATAACCCATGCTAGTCTCAACAGAATTGATAGTGTCTGAATTTATCAATTCATCGACTAGGGACAATTTCAATACTTCACAATTGCACATGTAGAGATAATCACTAGTTGTGAATTCATCACAAATTCTCGCATGCTGTGAATTGTATTGCGGACATTCAGTAAATGAGTTTAAGATCTCAATCAAATACACAAACATGTATACTCAAATAGTGAATATTCATTTATTAAAATAAATGATTACAATCATAAGGCGATTGCCTTAAGACACTTCTCTCACATTACTAACAAACTCCCACTTGGCCTAATGCCAATCGCTATGGTATCCAATACCACAAGCTCTAACATGACCCTCAAACTTGCTTTGAGGCAAGGCCTTAGTTAAAGGATCCGCTAAATTCCTTTCAGTGGGAATTTTCTCAATTTGTATATCATTCCTACTTATAATCTCTCTGATCAGATGATAGCGGCGAAGCACATGTTTGGATCACTGATGAGACCTTGGTTCCTTTGCTTGTGCAATAGCTCCATTGTTGTCGCAGTAAACTGGCACTGCTTCATCAATGGTTGGAACCACACCAAGTTCTGAGACAAACTTTTTGATCCAGACTGCTTCCTTTGCTGCTTCCGAAGCTGCAATATATTCCGCTTCTGTGGTAGAATCCGCTACGGTGTCTTGTTTGGAACTTTTCCAACTTATTGCGCCTCCATTCAAGATAAATACGTATCCGGACTAAGATTTGGAGTCATCCTTATCTGTCTGGAAATAGGCATCTGTATACCCACGTATTACCATATCACCTTCTCCATATATTAGGAACACGTCCTTAGTTCTTCTTAAGTACTTAAGGATTGTCTTGACAGCCACCCAATGATTTATTCCTGGATCAGACTGGTATCTGCTTGTGACGCTCAGAGCATACGATACATCGGGCCTAGTACATAACATAGCATACATGATAGACCCTATCGCGGATGCATAAGGAATCTTATTCATGCAAATCCTCTCGTCTTCTGTGCGCGGACACATAGACTTTGAAATGTTGATCCCATGCCTGATGGGAAGGTAACCTTTCTTGGATTCCGACATGCTAAACCTTTTTAGCACTCAGTCTATATATGTAGACTGTGAAAGACCAAGCAACCATTTTGATCTATCTCTATAGATTCTAATCCCAAGGATATAGGTTGCTTCTCCCAGGTCTTTCATGGAGAAAGTTTTGGACAACCAAATTTTAACCGACTGTAAGACTGATATATCGTTTCCTATAAGTAATATGTCATCGACATATAATACTAGGAATACGACTGCACTCCCACTAACCTTCTTGTACACACAAGGTTCGTCAGGATTTTGTGAGAAATCAAACTCTTTGATTGTCTCATCAAAACGGATGTTCCAGCTCCTGGATGCTTGCTTCAGTCCATATATGGATCGTCGAAGCTTGTATATTTTGGTTTTATCAACCGATGTAAAACCTTCAGGTTGTATTATGTATACATCCTCAAGCAGGTTTCCATTAAGGAAAGCTGTTTTCACACCCATTTGCCATATCTCATAATCATAATGAGCTGCTATGGCCAGGAGCATCCGAATGGATTTAAGCATAGCTACTGGCGAATAGGTTTCGTCATAATCAATTCCTTGTTTCTGACGATATCCTTTAGCCACTAGTCTAGCCTTAAAGGTAACAACATTACCTTCCATGTCGGTTTTCTTCTTGAAAACCCACTTGCACCCTATGGGCTTAATCCCTTCAGGTGGGTTAATCAAGTCCCATACTTGATTTTCGTACATGGAATCCATTTCCGACTTCATGGCTTCAAGCCATTTATCCCTTTCTGAACTTTTCATAATATCATCATAACTGATAGGTTCGTCATCGCTAATGAGTAACACGTCGTTCGATTCACTTACGAGAAATCCGTATCTCTCAGGAATATTGCGTGTCCTATCAGATCTACAAAGAAGTGGTGTTGTTCTAGGTTCAACTGATAGCTCATCATTATGAGTTATCGGTTGTGGGTCTAGACTAGGTGTCTCTGTAATGTCTAATGGAATTTCTTGAACTTCTACAAGTTCAATGCTACTCCCACTGTTTTCTTGTAAAAGAAATTCTTTTTTTAGAAGTACAACATGCCTTGAAATAAACACCTTTTGTTCCAAGGGATGATAGAATTGGTAACCTTTCGTTTCCTTAGGGTATCCAATAAATAGACATTTATCAGACGTAGCATCCAATTTGTCTGATACAGTCCGCTTCACATAAGCAGGACAACCCCATATTTTAAGGTGAGTTAAATGAGGTTTCTTACTATTCCACATCTCATATGGAGTAGTAGAGACTACCTTGGTCGGGACTCTGTTTAGCAAGTAAACAGCTGTCTTAAGTGCATAGCCCGAAAAGGATTTTGGAAGAGTTGCATGGTTTATCATAGATCTAACCATGTCCATCAAGGTTCGGTTACGCCTCTCAGATACACCATTATACTGTGGTGTATATGGCGGAGTCCATTGAGACAATATCCCATTGTCCCTAAGATAATCTTGAAACTCTTGACTTAAGTATTCACCACCCCGAGCGGATCGAAGTATCTTAATACTTTTGCCAAGCTGTTTCTCTACTTCGTTTCTGAACTCTTTGAATTTCTCAAAAGCTTCAGATTTGTGTTTCATCAAGAACACATACCTGAATCGTGAGTGATCATCGATAAAGGTAATGAAGTAGCTATAGCCTCCTTGTGCAAGAGTTGACATTGGTCCACATACACCAGTATGTATTAGACCAAGCAATTCTCCCACTGGATTACCTTTTCCGGAAAAGGGTAATTTGGCCATCTTGCCTTTTAAGCATGATTCGCATGTATCAAATGAACCGGGTTCAAATGATTCCAGAATTTCACATCGGTGTAATTTGGTCATGCGTTTCTTACTTACATGGCCAAGACGACAATGCCACGTATAGGAGTCTATTCGATTATCTATTCAAGCACGTTTGTTGCTAACTTCGATATTGAAAACGTCATCGGATAAATCTATCGTGTAGATACCATTGCACAAAGTTCCGGTTCCATAAAGAACACCATTTAAAGTCATGTAACAACAATTGTTACTAAAAGTTAAATGATAACCCTTTTCATTCAAGCATGAAATAGATACAATGTTCTTTATTAATGAAGGAACAAAATAACAATTATCCAATTTTAAGACACGTCCAGTAGGTAGCTTTAGCAAATATGTTCCGATGGCAACAGCAGCAATCTTTGCTCCATTTCCAACTCGCAAATTCGCTTCTCCCTTGACGAGTCTTCTTCTATTCCTTATCCCCTGTATGTCATTACATATATGTGAGCTGCACCCAGTATCAAGTACCCAGGTGGTTGAGGAAATAGAGTGACATTCAATAACGAAGATACCTGAAGAGGATGGGGCATCGGATGCCTTCTTCTTCAAGGACTCAAGATAAACCTTGCAGTTTCTTCGCCAGTGACCCTCCTGGCCACAGTGATGGCAAGTGTCTTTCGGGGTCTTTTCAGTCTTTTTGGCCTTTTTCTTCCTTCCCTTATTTGTTCTTTGGGCTTCCTCTTAGAACCTTTCTTTGAGGAACCAACTAACAGTATCGTCTTCTGATCCTGCTTTACAGAAGGCTCTACAGTCTTCAGCAGGTTGAGCAACTCAGGAAACTGGTCTGGAGTTGCATCTTCAGGAGGACGGTTGGGAAGTTGTTCTTCAAGGACATAAGCAAGCTTTTCTGCCTTGAGGACTATCCTCAGGTTTCTAAGCCAGTCCATGAAGATTGGCCCAGTCAGCTTATTGGTGTCCAAAATGGAACGCAAATTCAGAGAAGACATGTTTGAGTGATTATCCTAGAAATACAAATTGAGCTTATGTGAGAAAAATGATAAAGAATGCATCAACATACATTAATTAAATCCTATTTATTTTTCGAATTGAATAACCCTTTTTATCAATTCGGGTGATCATAGGAACATCTCCAAATAGGTTGATATCCAACCATAGATAAGAACAACCATGGTTGTGGCCATCAAGTTATTCTTAGCTATGAAGGTATGTAATTATACCGATTACATATCACATATATGTAACTACCACTTTATGCTATCAACTAATTGAATGTTTGCATAAATCATTGGGTTGTTAACTCATTAACAAGTATACAACAATATACATAGCACCCAACTGCACCTCTCTTTACATCGACCTTGGCTGTGGCACAACAAATTGTTGGGACCGGGTGCATGTTGACAAGGATACGGGTTCGTAAAATTTTAAATTTTTACGTGCAACGGAAGAATTAGCATAAAATAATTTCCTAAATTATTTTAACCTCGTATCTAGCATACAACCTTATGATGTGTGGACATGATCACAAATTAAAACTTTGCGGAAAAGTAAGCTAATTTACTTAGTACCTCGCGTAACTTGAAGTAAGGGACGAGATCCAACCGTAGCGTCCCTTGGAAGCTCCGCCTCTATTCGCGTCCACGCCGAGTTCTCTTCGGGATGACTTCGCAAAGTCACGAGTTTTGTGCCGACGAGAACTACTAGATTCTCTATAGTCACAACTAGAAGATCAAGAGAGAAGATAGGAAACTAACGCCCACCTTGGGAGTTGCGCCAGCCCTAGGGGAAACTACTAGATTCTCTATAGGTGGATGAAGCTCACGCCCACCTTGGGAGTTGCGCCAGCCCTAGGGGAGGAGAGAGAGCCGGCCCTAGAGAGAGAGGGGAGCCGGCCCTAGAGAGAGAGAGAGGCGTGTAGAGAGAGAGAGAGAGGGAGCAACTAATCTCTTGATTAATTGATTGGAATTCAAGGCTTGCCTTTGGTTCCTTATATAGTTGCTTCTCCCTTGCCAAGTCTCCTCTTTAACGGAATTTTTCATAAGAAATTTATCCTATAAATTCTCTTATTAATTATTCCGTTTAAGCCAAGTTTTATTATAACTAACTTTATAATAATACCTTTTCTCCTTTAATTATGGAATAAAATTTTATAAGAAATTTATAATTCTTCTTTATTATGAAAAATCAATTCATAATTGATTTTATAAAATTAAAATAAACCATTCCATGGATCATTTTAATTTCCATAAAAAGAATAAATTTCCATAAATTTATTTATATAAATTTCTTTATACAAATTTATTTATCCATAATTTATAAAACAAATCGCGCTAGATTTATTTTATTAATTAAACCAAATAAATTGGTTTCTCCCCATGATGGTGGCCGGCCAAACCAAAGGGGTTTGGCACCCTCTTTGGTCGGCCAAACCGAGCCGAATCATTCGCGAATTAAACTCATTTAATTCGCCCAATAAGCCTTCAAAAGACTTAGCCATTTTAAGCTTCCATTGCGCCTCTGATTAACTCAGATTCGACTTATTTCTCTAGATCGGAAAATCCAATTTTCAACTCGTTTTAAATCCCTCGGATTACTCGTAGTGCGTGTGACTAAATAGGCTTTCGATTTATGTTGGCCGTCTATAATTAACCAATCATAGAACGGTCATGAGTGACACCTAGTAGTACATCATGACCCCCAATTAATCGAAAATCAACGGTTTGACCTCAGAAGTAATTCTGAAACCCTTCAGCAGCTCTAATGAATCGTGCCCCATTCCCTTCACCATCTTATACCCACTTGGTTCAGGACACGGTCTATTTGTGTCAATCCTCAATAGGCTGACTACGTCACACCTAGCCCAAGTAGTGTCTTTCTCGTCCTTTGGATTTCTAATTACTCTCATGTATTTAAGAGACTCATACTCTAAACATGATATGCTCTGGCCAGAGGCTTTGAGTAACAATCCGACAATAGGCCTGGGTATACATCTCCTCGCAAGGAGTGGTGAATCCTTTGTAGGCTCCTCAAACATCTTCGGGCACTTCGGCTTATACCCAATCATCCTGGGTCCACACCTCCTTGGAGATGCTTGCTTAAGATGTTAAAGTATAAGTCTCCATGACCAAGATGACTTGAACACTGCAAGTCAAAGGAACATCGCACTTAAGCTGCAGTAAGAACTTCATTGACATATCTACATGTAGATTCCTATATGAAGTCTTACAGCCAGTCACTCCAATGAACTAGTTCCCTTAACTAGCATCAATGTTTATCTCCGGACATCCCAATGTCACCAGCCAGTGAGAATCAACTGATTAGAGAATTACCCATGCTAGTCTCAATAGAATTGATAGTGTCCGTATTTATCAATTCATCAACTAGGGATATTTTCAATACTTCACAATTGCACATTTAGAGATAATCACTAGTTGTGATCCCATCACAAATTCTCTTATGCTGTGAATTGTATTGCGGACATTCAGTAGATGAGTTTTGTTGGGAACGAGATGGCTAGAGAGGGGGGGTGAATCTAGTCAATCACAATTTCTTGCTCTTTGATACTTCTGCGTGATCAGATTAGTAGCAGCGGAAACAAAAACACAGAAGCAGCAAAGAACAGACAGCAAAACACAAAGGGAAGCAAACCGACGGTAACACCTCGATATACAAGGTTCGGGGATAACTTTCCCCTACTCCTTGGCGTGCCCGTGAGGTGGGCGATCCCTTGATCGTCGGCAGATCAAGCCCCGGTGAACACCGGATATCAAGCGCCTCCTTCTCGGTGGAGTAACCTCTCCACAAGCTGTCTCAGTAGATGAATACAAGATTAAGCACACGAGACACTCGAGAAGGGTAGCTCACATAGCTCTCACAGGAATGCAACAAGATTGCTCAAGAACAAAGCAGCAGAGAGCACGAACACAGCCCAGCAACAACTTCCCAAGTTTTCTGTCTGTCTCTTGTTTGCCACCGCTCCTCTACCTCAGCTTCGCCACTTAAGCTCTGCTCACCATCACAAGCTTCATCAGCATCTACTGAGCCAGCCTGAACCCACTAACCATCCTAAGCACTCAGTCCACTGAAGACCTCCTCTCCAGCTGAGCCTCCGTCAGTCGCCAGCTGCGTCAGTTGCCCGTTGAAACCTGAGAATGAGAAACAGCCAAACCTGCTCAACGGAAATTCTCCCATTGACCCTCCTTGAGTGTTTGAATCACCTGCTATCACCTGCACACTCCAATAGAGGCTTAGCAATGCATATCAAAACATATCAGCAGTGTATCAGAGAATCGGCAGTGAAAACAGACGCGATTAGAGCTTCTGACAGCGTATTTGAATTAAAGTTCTGCGCCTGATCGGTCACCAGACCGATCAGGGTGAAGCCTGATCGGTCACCAGACCGATCAGAATGGATCCTGATCGGTCACCCAGATCGATCAGGCAAGATGAACAGTTACTTTTTAATCAAATCCAAGATCCCTGATCGGTCCCCGGACCGATCCAAGACTTTGATCAGCAAGGGAACTCAACTCACCATTTGCTCCCTGATCGGTCACCAGACCGATCAGGAGCTGTGCAGTGAGTGAAACACACACTCCCTGATCGGTCACCAGACCGATCAAACATCGCTGGATCGGTCACCAGACCGATCCACGAAGGAGCAGCGTGCCAAACTCCCTGATCGGTCACCAGACCAATCCAGGGACTCAACCTAGCCCTCCAAGCTAGGATTTCATCCACTCTAGCCCTCCAAGCTAGGGACCTGACCCTCCAAGTCAGGATTTCATCCAACCTAGCTTCACTCACTAGGACCTGGCTTCATTCACCAGGGTTTTAAACCTAACCCTCCAGTTGGGACTTTTCACCTAACCCTCCAAGTTAGGACTTTTCACCTAGCCCTCCAAGCTAGGACTTTTCACCCAACCTTCCAAGTTAGGACTTTTCCACACCTAGCCCTCCAAGCTAGGACCTGGCTTCACTCACCAGGATTTCTTCTAACCTGGCTTCACTCACCAGGACCCGGCTTCACTCATCGGGATTTCCACCACCTGGCTTCACTCACCAGGACCCGACTTCACTCACCGGGATTTCCAACACCTGGCTTCACTCACCAGGACCCTGCTTCACTCACCGGGATTTCCAACACCTGGCTTCACTCACCGGGATTTCCAATCACCTGGCTTCACTCACCAGGACCCGGCTTCACTCACCGGGATTTCCAATCACCTGGCTTCACTCACCAGGACCCGGTTTCACTCATCGGGATTTCCATTACCTGGCTTCACTCACCAGGACTTTAACCCAAATTTGCTCAACCAAACTTAAATCATTGTCAAACACCAAAACAACAACTGGGCCAGACTGCATCAACAATCTCCCCCTTTTTGTTGTTTGACAACCCGATTTAAGTTTAGGTATCAATCAATTGAAGTCCGTTCAATTCTTATAAGGGAATCATGATCCTCCCCCTATAATAACCATAAACTTAATCAGTCATTTTCTCCCCCTTTGTCAAACATCGAAAAGGGTATGGTTATTAAGTTTAAACATACCTCCCCCTCAAACATGGGTCTCTCCCCAATCCCAAAATAATCAAAGCATAATTTTGAATTGCACATGAAAACATATACAGAAATATATCATGGTCAAACATGTATATGTTTCATATGACAAGGAAGTCAAAGGATGATTTTGGAATTGCATATGAGAGGCATATACCATAAATGTATCATGGCAACAATGTATATGCATCATACGCTAAAAAGCGTGAATTGCACATGTAAGCATATACAGAAATATATCATGGTCAAATAAGTATATGCTTCACATAACAGGTAATAATGCAGCTTCATCAGACTTATGATTGATATAGAAAAATTTCTGATGTATCTATGAACAATCAGTTTTCAGAAAAATTTCTGCAATTCTAATTCGTTCAAGATCGGACTGCGTTAGCAATTGGACTTCCATGTGAAGACATATACAGAAGTATATTATGATCAAATATGTATATGCTTCATAGGACAAGTAAGGAATGTATCTGTATCTGACACATAGTCCTGATTGGTCTCCGTGACCGATCAGGGTCGTTGATTACTTGATACAGAAGAATTTATGATTAGTCTGGGGAGCGATCAGATTTCAGAAAAATTCGTGAAACTCTGATACATTCCTGATCAGACTGCATTAATAATTGGCATTCCATAACCGGGGAGTAGACTCTATTAATATTCGACATTTCAGAAACAATTCCGAAATACAACATTAAGAATAAGAGTCACGACTCAACAAACCCTTTCTTATGAATTTGAACATTCTAACATAGGTTTGTATCAAATCACTATTAAGTACTAGGTTTGCATCACATGAACAAATTTGTGCTTCCTTAGTACCAGGTTTGTACCAATGGAAGATCAAGTATATTTCGATTGTAATCAGTTTGTATCAGATTTGTGTGTTGTATGATCATTAAACTGATACAATTCGACAAGACGATATTGGTTTGAGGAGGTTTTGGATCAATTTGGAGCGATCTGGGAGTTCCTCGATCAGAGTTGGTCTGATCGGTCACCGGACCGATCAGAAGAACCCCTGATCGGTCGGTGGACCGATCAGGGATGATACAGAATGGTTTCTGAAACTGTCATATTGCAGAAATGGATTTGTTTCACCCCTTAACCACTCCTAAACCCCAATTAGATTCAAATTTAACTCCTAACAGAGTTCCATTAAACAACATTCATGTTTCTCTACCCAAAGGAAACAACATGATTTGCATCTCTTTAACTATCATGTATATTATCAAATCATGCAACATCTCCAATATATCTTGAGAGTAAAACTTGTAAATACAAAGTTCAAAGCATGATTCCAGAAAACATGATATGTTTGAAAGCGATCAACATATGATTAAATTTCAAAACATGCCTATATAATACTAGTATCAAGGCATGATCAAATTCCCAATTTTTTCAAGTTCATTTACCATCATAAGCAACACTAAGTGTGAAGACCTTGAATACATGCCAATTCTTTTGATTCATTTCAAGAAAACACTGAACCTAGACCTTAAGCTCATGTTCTTGTCTAATGATGTATTGTGAGATTTTCAATGTGTCCATACTTGTTCTTTAGCATGCATCCATGTTCTACAACACTATTTGAGTCAAAACATGATGGTGTTCTCTAAGCATGAAATTGAGTATCAAAACATGTTTGTATCAAAGCATGATCATATCAAGAAACCTTAGTTTGATACAAAGAGGGCACTAAATCAAAGAACTTAAATAGTGAATGTTGAAGCACATGTTCTTTGTTTGGTGATGTCTTGTAAGAATTTTGATAGTGATCATCACAAACTATGTGTTCTTCATGTTGGCCTAATACTTTCATGTTGTGAGACACATACAAGAAAATCATGGCATACTTGATCATGGAAGAACTTAAACACTAAAGTAGATTATACCATGACTAAGTATTTTAACACATGAATACCATAAAAATCACTAGCCAAGGGATTACGTTGTCATAAGATCTAGAACAATGGAGCTCAAAGAATTTAATTCGAATTTTCCATAACCATCCATGTGAATAACAATTTTCCTTTGGTCATGGGTTTGGAGCACCAAATATCAACCTCCCATGTTGATAGATGCTCCCCCTCAAACAATGCTTATACAATTCGAAATATGGAGGTTTTAGGTACTCAAATTTTGGGACCTAAGGCATCTACAATGAAGGACTTAGGCACCCATGCCTTAGTCTTTTTCTTTCTAACCTTTTGAACCCTAGAATTATTTTGTGCTCTAGATTGGGTTCTTGACATTAAGGATACAAAGGTCGGTTCCTTAGGTCGGTAACCCATACCGGCCTTGTTGTAAACCGCCCTTTGGAAATTGAGTATCATGTCTAAGGTTTTGGAGCTAGATGAGAATTTCTTAAGAACATTCTTGAGATTTTCAACTTCGCTCTTTAAGTCCTTATTGTCATTCTCAAGGGTCTTAACATGCAAGTCATCAATTACCTCATCCTTAGAGGTTTTCAATTCCTTTACTTCTAATCTTAATGATTTAACTTTTGCCTTGGATTTCTTAAGCAACTTAGTTAGGCATGCGATAGCTCTATAGCACTTATCTAACTCGGGAGAAATTACCTCTTCATCATCCGAAGATGATGAAGGCGCGGTTGAGGAGTCACTTGATTCATCACTCTCTTCTCTCGAGTCCTCTAGTGCCATGAGGGCACGGTGATGAGTGTACTTCTCCTCCTCTTCTTCGGATGAACTAGAAGAGGAGTCATCCCATGTGGCCCTCAAGGCCTTCCTTTTCTTCTTTGATTTATCCTTCTTGTTCTTTAACTTTGGACATTCATCCTTATAATGTCCTTTCTTGCTACACTCATAACATGTAATATTAGACTTATCAAATTTAACTTCACTCGGGTTACCTTTACCCTTGAGGCGCCGGCTCTTCCTCATCATTCTTCTAACAAAGTTGGCCATCTCGGAGGAAGAAGACCAGCTGCCCTCCTCCTTGAACTCGGACTCGGATGAGGATGAAGATGAAGAGGCTTCCTTCTCCTTCTTCTTCCCCTTCTTCTTCTTGTTGTCACCTGCCACTAAAGCAATACCTTTCTCTTTTGAACTTTTGTTAGAGATCTCATGTAGTTCCATTTCACAAAATAGATCTTCTAACTTAACAAAGGAAAGATCCTTGGAAACTTGTAGGCATCCACCATGGATGACCACAAGGCATTCCTAGGGAAGGCTTTGAGTACATACCTCACTAGGTCTCTATTTTCTACCTTTTCATTTATGGAGTGGAGACCATTCAACACTTCTTTAAAACGTCCATGGAGTTCACTTACTTTTTTATTTTCTCCCATGGTGAGGTTTTGGAGTTGGCTGTGAAGGAGGTCCTTCTTGGCAGTCCGGGTGTCTTGAGTTCCTTCATGGAGCTCAATGATTTTGTTCCAAAGATCTTTAGCACTTGTAAAAGGACCCACCTTGATCAATTCCTCCTTGGTCAACCCGCATTGCAAAGTGACCACCCCTTTGGCATTTGCTTCACTCTTTCTTATTTGCTCAGCCGACCAACTTGAGAAATCAAGATCTTTTCCCTCAACATCTCTTGGAGGGATGAAACCTTCTTTGACCGAGAACCATATGCTCATGTTTGTCTTCAAATAAAACTCCATCTTCGATTTCCAATACTGAAAATCTGTGCCGTCGAAGAGTGGAGGTCGGTTTGTGCTCATTCCTTCTCTTCCAGCCATCTCGTTGCTAACTCTCGGATGTTAAGCCGTTGAAGTAGAGCCCCAAGCTCTGATACCACTTGTTGGGAACGAGATGGCTAGAGAGGGGGGGTGAATCTAGTCAATCACAATTTCTTGCTCTTTGATACTTCTGCGTGATCAGATTAGTAGCAGTGGAAACAAAAACACAGAAGAAGCAAAGAACAGACAGCAAAACACAAAGGGAAGCAAACCGACGCTAACACCTCGATATACAAGGTTCGGGGATAACTTGCCCCTACTCCTTGGCGTGCCCGTGAGGTGGGCGATCCCTTGATCGTCGGCAGATCAAGCCCCGGTGAACACCGGATATCAAGCGCCTCCTTCTCGGTGGAGTAACCTCTCCACAAGCTGTCTCAGTAGATGAATACAAGATTAAGCACACGAGACACTCGAGAAGGGTAGCTCACAAAGCTCTCACAGGAATGCAACAAGATTGCTCAAGAACAAAGCAGCAGAGAGCACGAACACAGCCCAGCAACAACTTCCCAAGTTTTCTGTCTGTCTCTTGTTCGCCACCGCTCCTCTACCTCAGCTTCGCCACTTAAGCTCTGCTCACCATCACAAGCTTCATCAGCATCTACTGAGCCAGCCTGAACCCGCTGACCTCCATGAGCACTCAGTCCACTGAAGACCTCCTCTCTAGCTGAGCCTCCGTCAGTCGCTAGCTACGTCAGTTGCCCGTTGAAACCTGAGAATGAGAAACATCCAAACCTGCTCAACGGAAAGCCTCCCATTGACCCTCCTTGAGTGTTTGAATCACCTGCTATCACCTGCACACTCCAATAGAGGCTTAGCAATGCATATCAAAACATATCAGCAGTGTATCAGAGAATCGGCAGTGAAAACAGACGCGATTAGAGCTACTGACAGCGTATTTGAATTAAAGTTCTGCGCCTGATCGGTCACCAGACCGATCAGGGTGAAGCCTGATCGGTCACCAGACCGATCAGAATGGATCCTGATCGGTCACCCAGGTCGATCAAGCAAGATGAACAGTTACTTTTTAATCAAATCCAAGATCCCTGATCGGTCCCCGGACCGATCCAAGACTTTGATCAGCAAGGGAACTCAACTCACCATTTGCTCCCTGATCGGTCACCAGACCGATCAGGAGCTGTGCAGTGAGTGAAACACACACTCCCTGATCGGTCACCAGACCGATCAAACATCGCTGGATCGGTCACCAGACCGATCCACGAAGGAGCAGCGTGTCAAACTCCCTGATCGGTCACCAGACCGATCCAGGGACTCAACCTAGCCCTCCAAGCTAGGATTTCATCCACTCTAGCCCTCCAAGCTAGGGACCTGACCCTCCAAGTCAGGATTTCATCCAACCTAGCTTCACTCACTAGGACCTGGCTTCATTCACCAGGGTTTTTCACCTAACCCTCCAGTTGGGACTTTTCACCTAACCCTCCAAGTTAGGACTTTTCACCTAGCCCTCCAAGCTAAGACTTTTCACCCAACCTTCTAAGTTAGGACTTTTCCACACCTAGCCCTCCAAGCTAGGACCTGGCTTCACTCACCAGGATTTCTTCTAACCTGGCTTCACTCACCAGGACCCGGCTTCACTCACCGGGATTTCCACCACCTGGCTTCACTCACCAGGACCCGACTTCACTCATCGGGATTTCCAACACCTGGCTTCACTCACCAGGACCCGGCTTCACTCACCGGGATTTCCAACACGACCCGGCTTCACTCACCAGGACCCGGCTTCACTCACCGAGATTTCCAATCACCTGGCTTCACTCACCAGGACCCGGCTTCACTCACAGGGATTTCCAATCACCTGGCTTCACTCACCAGGACCCGGTTTCACTCACCGGGATTTCCATTACCTGGCTTCACTCACCAGGACTTTAACCCAAATTTGCTCAACCAAACTTAAATCATTGTCAAACACCAAAACAACAACCGGGCCAGACTGCATCAACAAGTTTAAGATCCCAATCAAATACACAAACATGTATACTCAAATAGTGAATTATCATTTATTAAAATAAATGTTTACAATCATAAGGCGATTGCCTTAGGACACTTCTCTCACATCACTAACAAACTCCCACTTGGCCTAATGCCAATCGCTACGGTATCCAATACCACAGGCTCTAACACGACCCTCAAACTTGCTTTGAGGCAAGGCCTTAGTTAAAGGATCCGCTAAATTCCTTTCAGTGGGAATTATCTCAATTTGTATGTCGTTCCTACTTATAATCTCTCTGATCAGATGATAGCGGCGAAGCACGTGTTTGGATCACTGATGAGACCTTGGTTCCTTTGCTTGTGCAATAGCTCCATTGTTGTCGCAGTAAACCGGCACTGCTTCATCAATGGTTGGAACCACACCAAGTTCTGAGACAAACTTCTTGATCCAGACTGCTTCCTTTGCTGCTTCCGAAGCTGCAATATATTCCGCTTCTGTGGTAGAATCCGCTACGGTGTCTTGTTTGGATCTTTTCCAACTTATTGCGCCTCCATTCAAGATAAATACGTATCCGGACTAAGATTTGGAGTCATCCTTATCTGTCTGGAAACTGGCATCTGTATACCCACGTATTACCATATCACCTTCTCACATAATCTCAACTCATAGTGGTGTTGTTTTAGGTTCAACTGATAGCTCATCACTATGAGTTATCGGTTGTGGGTCTAGACTAGGTGTCTCTGTAATGTGTATTGGAGTTTCTTGAACTTCATCAAGTTCAATGCTACTCCCACTATTTTCTTGTAAAAGAAATTCTTTTCCCAGAAATACAGCATGCCTTGAAACAAACACCTTTTGTTCAAGGGATGATAGAATTGGTAACCCTTCGTTTCCTTAGGGTATCCAATAAATAGACATTTATCAGACTTAGCATCCAATTTGTCTGATACAGTCCGCTTCACATAAGCAGGACAACCCCATATCTTAAGGTGAGTTAAGTGAGGTTTCTTACTATTCCATATCTCATATGGAGTAGTAGAGACTACCTTGGTCGGGACTCTATTTAGCAAGTAAACAGTTGTCTTAAGTGCATAGTCCCAAAAGGATTTTGGAAGAGTTGCATGGTTCATCATGGATCTAACCATGTCCATCAAGGTTCGGTTACGCCTCTCAGATACACCATTATGCTGTGGTGTATACGGCGGAGTCCATTGAGACAATATCCCATTGTCCCTAAGATAATCTTGAAACTCTTGACTCAAGTATTCACCACCCCGATCGGATCGAAGTATCTTAATACTTTTGCCAAGCTATTTCTCTACTTCATTTCTGAACTCTTTGAATTTCTCAAAAGCCTCAGATTTGTGTTTCATCAAGAACACATACCCGAATCGTGAGTGATCATCGATAATGTTGGGACCGGGTGCATGTCGACAAGGATACGAGTTCGTAAAATTCAAAATTTTTACGTGCAGCGGAAGAGTTTGCATAAAATAATTTCCTAAATTATTTTAACTTCGTATCTAGCATGCAACCTTACATTGTGTTGACATAATCATAAAATAAAACTTTGCGGAAAAGTAAACAAATTTACCAAGTACCTCTCGTAACTCGAAGTAAGGGACGAGATCCAACCGTAGCGTCCCTTGGAAGCTCCGCCTCTATTCGCGTCCACGCCGAGTTCTCTTCGGGATGACTTCGCAAAGTCATGAGTTTTATGCTGACGAGAACTACTAGATTCTCGGAAGGCACAACTAGATGAACAAGAGAGGAATGATAGGAAACTAACCAACGAAGTAACGGAATCGAATTCCGAGAAGAGAGGAGTCGCTATCCGCTTCTTCTTCTTCGTATTCGGGTTCTCCTTCTGCTTCTTGAAGCTCACGGCCTCCTCCAAGGAGTCCTCTGTGCGCCGGCCCTAATCCTCTAGGGTGGGCGTCGGCCCTAGGCAAGAGAGGGAAGAAGAGAAGAGAGAAGAGATTAAGAGAGAGAGGGAGAGAATAATTAATCTCTTAATTAGGAATAAGGGCTAGCCTTTGGTTCCTTTATATAGTAGCAACTTCTTTGCTAAGTCTCCCTCTAAACCGAATTAACGGAATTAACGGAATTAGTTATAAGAAATTTATCTTATAAATTTTCTTATTAATTATTCCGTTTAAACCGAGTCTTTATTATAAACTAATTTATAATAAAACTAATTCTTCTTCTCTTTAAATTATGGAATAAATTTTATAAGAAATTTATAAACTTTCTTATTATGAAAAAATCAATTCATAATTGATTTTATAAAATTAAAATAAACCAATTCATGGATTATTTTAATCTTCCATAAAAGAATAAATTTCTATAAATTTTATTTATATAAATTTCTTTATACAAATTTATTTATCCATAATTTATAAAATAAATCGCACTAGATTTATTTTATTAATTAAACCAAAATTAATTGGTTTTCTCCTCTTTATTGGCCGGCCACCAAAGGGGGTTTTGACACCCTCTTTGGACGGCCAAACCAACCCGAATCGCCGCGAATTAAACTCATTTAATTCGCCCAAAAAGCCTTCAAAAGACTTAGCCATTTTAGCTTCCATTGCGCCTCTGACTAACTCAGATTCGACTTATTTCTCTTGATCGGAAAATCTAATTTTCAACTCGTTTTAAATCCCTCGGATTACTCGTAGTACGTGTGACTAAATAGGCTTTCGATTTATGTTGGCCGTCTATAATTTAATTAATTATAGAACGATCATGAGTGGCACCTAGTAGTACATCATGATCCCCAATTAATCGAAAGATCAACGGTTTGACCTCAGAAGAAATTATTCTGAAACCCTTCAGCAGCTCTAATGAATCGTGCCCCATTCCCTTCACCACCTTATACCCACTTGGTTCAGGACACGGTCAATGGTGTCAGTCCCCACTAGGCTGACTACGTCACACCTAGCCCAAGTAGTGTCATTCTCATCCATTGGATTTCTAATTACTCTCATGTATTTTAGAGACTCGCACTCTAAACATGATATACTCTGGCCAGAGATTTCTGAGTAACAATCCGACGATAGGCCTGGGTATACATCTCCTCGCAAGGAGTGGTGAATCTTTTGTAGGCTGTTCAAACATCTTCGGGCACTTCGGCTTATACCCGATCATCCTGGGTCCACACCTCCTTGGAGATGCTTGCTTAAGATGTCAAAGTATAAGTCTCCATGACCAAGATGACTTGAACACCGCAAGTCAAAGGAACATCGCACTTAAGCCGCAATAAGATCTTTATTGACATATCTACATGTAGATTCCCATATGAAGTCTTACAGCTAGTCACTCCAATGAACTAGTTCCCTTAACTAGCATCCATGTTTATCACCGGACATCCCAATGTCACCAGCCAGTGAGAATCAGCTGAATAGAGAATAACCCATGCTAGTCTCAACAGAATTGATAGTGTCCGTATTTATCAATTCATCGACTAGGGATATTTCCAACAATTCACATTTGCACATTTAGAGATAATCACTAGTTGTGATCCCATCACAAATTCTCTTATGCTGTGAATTGTATGGCGGACATTCAGTATATGAGTTTAAGATCCCAATCAAATACAAACATGTATACTCAAATAGTGAATTATCATTTATTAAAATAAATATTTACAATCATAAGGCGATTGCCTTAGGACACTTCTCTCATATCACTAACAAACTCTCACTTGGCCTAATGCCAATCGCTACGGTATCCAATACCACAGGCTCTAACATGACCCTCAAACTTGCATTGAGGCAAGGCTTTAGTTAAAGGATCCGCTATATTCCTTTCAGTGGGAACTCTCTCAATTTGTATGTCATTCCTACTTATAATCTCTCTGATCAGATGATAGCGTCGAAGCACGTGTTTGGATCGTTGATGAGACCTTGGTTCCTTCGCTTGTGCAATAGCTCCATTGTTGTCGCTGTAAACCGGAACTGCTTCATCAATGGTTGGAACCACACCATGTTCTGAGACAAACTTCTTGATCCAAACTGCTTCCTTTGCTTCTTCCGAAGCTGCGATATACTCCGCTTCCGTGGTAGAATCCGCTACGGTGTCTTGTTTGGAACTCTTCCAACTTACTGCGCCTCCATTCAAAGTAAATACGTATCCAGACTGCGATTTGGAGTCATCCTTATCTGTCTGGAAACTGACATCTGTATACCCACGTATTATCAAATCTTCTTCTCCATATATTAGAAATACATCCTTAGTTCTTCTTAAGTACTTAAGGATTGTCTTAACAGCCACCCAATGATCCATTCCTAGATCCGACTGGTATCTGCTTGTGACGCTCAAAGCATACGATACATCGGGCCTAGTACATAACATAGCATACATGATAGATCCTATTGCGGATGCATAGGGAATCTTATTCATGCTAATCCTCTCGTCTTCTGTGCGCGGACACATAGACTTCGAAAGGTTGATCCCATGCCTGATGGGAAGGTAACCTTTCTTGGATTCTGACATGCTAAACCTTTTTAGCACTCGGTCTATATATGTAGACTGAGAAAGACCAAGCAACCGTTTTGATCTATCTCTATAGATTCTAATCCCAAGGATATAGGTTGCTTCTCCCAGGTCTTTCATGGAGAAAGTTTTGGACAACCAAATCTTAACTGTCTGTAAAACTGATATATCGTTTCCTATAAGTAAGATGTCATCGACATATAATACTAGGAATACGACTGCACTCCCACTAACCTTCTTGTACACACAAGGTTCGTCAGGATTTTGTGAGAAATCAAACTTTTTGATTGTCTCATCAAAACGGATGTTCCAGCTCCTAGATGCTTGCTTCAGTCCATATATGGATCGTCGAAGCTTGCATACTTTGGTTTTATCAACCGATGTGAAACCTTCAGGTTGTATCATGTATACATCCTCAAGCAGGTTTCCGTTAATGAAAGCTGTTTTCACATCCATTTGCCATATCTCATAATCATAATGAGCTGCTATGGCTAGGAGCATCCGAATGGATTTAAGCATAGCTACTGGCGAATAGGTTTCGTCATAATGAAGTCCTTGTTTCTGACGATATCCTTTTGCCACTAATCTAGCCTTAAAGGTAACAACATTACCTTCCATGTCGGTTTTCTTCTTGAAAACCCACTTGCACCCTATGGGTTTGATCCCTTCAGGTGGGTTAACCAAGTCCCATACTTGATTTTCGTACATGGAATCCATTTCCGACTTCATGGCCTCAAGCCATTTGTCCCTTTCTGAACTTTTCAGAACTTCTTCATAACTGATAGGTTCGTCATCACCAATGAGCAACACGTCGTTCGATTCACTTACGAGAAATCCGTATCTCTCTGGAATGTTGCGTGTCCTATCAGACCTACGAAGAGGTGGTGTAGTTTTAGGTTCAACTGATAGCTCATCACTATGAGTTCTCGGTTGTGGGTCTAGACTAGGTGTCTCTGTAATGTCTATTGGAGTTTCTTGAACTTCATCAAGCTCAATGCCACTCCCACTGTTTTCTTGTAAAAGAAATTCTTTTTCCAGAAATACAGCATGCCTTGAAACAAACACCTTTTGTTCCAAGGGATGATAGAATTGGTAACCCTTCGTTTCCTTAGGGTATCCAATAAATAGACATTTATCAGACTTAGCATCCAATTTGTCTGATACAACCCGCTTCACATAAGCAGGACAACCCCATATCTTAAGGTGAGTTAAGTGAGGTTTCTTACTATTCCAAATCTCATATGGAGTAGTAGAGACTACCTTGGTCGGGACTCTGTTTAGCAAGTAAACAGCTGTCTTAAGTGCATAGCCCCAAAAGGATTTTGGAAGAGTTGCATGATTCATCATCGACCTAACCATGTCCATCAAGGTTCGGTTTCGCCTCTCAGATACACCATTATGCTGTGGTGTATACGGCGGAGTCCATTGGGATAATATCCCATTGTCCCTAAGATAATCTTGGAACTCTTGACTTAAGTATTCTCCACCCCGATCGGATCGAAGTATTTTAATACTTTTGCCAAGTTGTTTCTCTACTTCATTTCTGAATTCTTTGAATTTATCAAAAGTTTCAGATTTGTGTTTCATCAAGAACACATAACCGAATCGTGAGTGATCATCGATAAAGGTGATGAAGTAGTTATAGCCTCCTTGTGCTTGAGTTGAGATTGGTCCGCATACATCGGTATGTATTAGACCAAGCAACTCTCCCACTGGATTACCCTTTCCGGGAAAGGGTAATTTGGTCATCTTGCCTTTTAAGCACGATTCGCATGTATCAAATGAACCGGGTTCAAATGATTCCAAAATTCCACATCGGTGTAATTCGGTCATGCGTTTCTTAATTATATGGCCAAGACGACAGTGCCACGTGTAGGAGTCTATTCGATTATCTATTCGAGCACGTTTGTTGCTAACTTCGATATTGAAAACGTCACTGGATAAATCTAACGTGTAGATGCCATTGCACAAAGTTCCATTCCCATAAAGAACGCCATTTAATGTTATGTAACAACAATTGTTACTGAAAGTTAAATGATAACATTTTTCATTCAAACATGAAATAGATACAATGTTCTTTATTAATGAAGGAACAAAATAACAATTATCCAATCTAAGATACGTCCGGTTAGGGAGCTTCAGCAAAT
>JAGFNQ010008623.1:27531-69029 GCA_024364735.1 Boesenbergia rotunda | reverse complement strand
AAGCCAGTCATGAAGTTTGGCCCAGTCAGTTTATTGGTGTCCAAATGGAACGCAAATTAGAGAAGACATGATCGAGTGATTATCCTAGAAATACAAATTGAGATTATGTGAGAAGAATGATTAAAGAATGTATCAACATACATAAATAAAATCCTATTTATTTTTCAAATTGAATAACCCTTTTTATCAATTCGGGAGATCGTAGGAACATCTCCAAATAGTTGATATCCAACCATAGATAAGAACAACCATGACTGTGGCATCAAGTTATTCTTAGCTATGAAGGTAGGTAATTATACCGATTACACATCACATATATGTAACTATCACATTATGCTATCATCTAATTGAATGTTTGCATAAATCATTGGGTTGTTAACTCATTAACAAGTATGCAACATTATACATAGCACCCAACTGCACCTCTCTTTACATCGACCTTGGCTGTGGCACAACAAATCGATGCTCCAAGCTTAAGGCTGACCCATTAATCAAGAAATAGTTTTAATATGGTTGGAGCTCATTCAACCGCTTAGTCAGGCTTGGATGTGTCCAACAACCAAAACTAATGATTGACCTCTGACTCCAACTATATTATTCATAAACTAATTTCATGGTTTGAACATGTTGAGGTTCAAGTTGGGCATGGATGTGTCCATCAACCCAAACGAGAAACAAAACTCCGATTCTAAGCATATTAATGGAATGTGTTGGCCTTAATATTTTGTAAGGGGTTTTGGGTCTCTTCCTTTCTTTTCTAATCACATTCATGACATAGAATTATGTCATGACTAACGATTTCCTTAATTAAGTATGTATGTGACTTATGTTATCAAGTCTCATTAATTGAATTAGGAACCGGATTTCCTAATTCCAATTTCATACTTAATTAAAGGAATTGTTTTGGGAAATAATTTCCTAAATTGTCATAATTAATTTCGGAAATAATATGTTCAAGACTTTGATTTCTCTAAATCAAATCTTATTAAATTAAGAGACAAATCCCTTAATCCAACTACATATTATTTTCATGAAAATCTCATTTAAGAAAACTCTATAGGAAACTATTTTCCTAATTAATTTTGGAGACAACAATATGTAAGAGCATCACCTCTTCAAACATATTTTATTCATGGATTTAATTAATTACAACAAATTGTTTTCTAAGGGTGGCTCCCCGAAGCTCAGATACCCAAAGAAAAGTAATGTGTTGTAAATCCAATTGGACGGCTCCCCGAGGCTCAATCCAAATCAAACATGACAATTTCAATTAAAAATTGGGAAATTAAATTACAACAACTAACTTTAAATTGGATGGCTCCCCGAGGCTCAATCCAAAATAAAGAATTTTGTTGTCAATTTAAAAACCAATTCAAATTTAATTGTCAATTAACTGTCCATGAATTTGTTTAGACTTTCATAAAAGAAAGTGTCCAAAATTGCGAGATTTCAAAAATAGGTTTTCAGAATAATTGTAAGTTTCTGGTACAAAGGAAACTTACATATTCCCAAAATTGGAAAATGTCTAAAATAGAAAAATTTCCAAAATTGGAATGTTTCCAAAGATGGGAAGTTTTCACAATTATTATAAAATTTCAGAAATTAGAAAATTTCAATCGTTTGCGAAATTTCATGAGGATTTCCAAACTTTGAAATTCCTAAATATAAAATTTATTATAATTTGAAAGTTTCCATAATTGAAAATTTTTCCGAAATTGAGATCATGACAAAGTTTTCCACAAAACAATTATATGATTAATTCGAACACTAACCGGCTCTGATACCACTGTTGGGACCGGGTGCATGTCGACAAGGATACGAGTTCGTAAAATTTTAAATTTTTACGTGTAGTGGAAGAATTTGCATAAAATAATTTCCTAAATTATTTTAACTTCGTATCTAGCATGCAACCTTATGGTGTGTTGACATAATCATAAAATAAAACTTTGTGGAAAAGTAAACTAATTTACTTTATACCTTTCGTAACTCGAAGAATGGGACGAGATCCAACCGTAGCGTCCCTTGGTAGCTCCGCCTCTATTCGCGTCCACGCCGAGTTCTCTTCGGGATGACTTCGCAAATCCACGAGTTTTATGCCGACGAGAACTACTAGATTCTCTATAGGCACAACAAAGAAGAACAAGAGAATAAATAGGAAACGAACCACCAAAGAAACGGAATCGAATTCCGAGAGGGAAGGAGATGTGATCCGCTTCTTCTTCTTCTTGGTTGGCTTCTCCTTCTTCTTGATAGCTCACGGCAACCAAGGTTGGTAGGAGGTGCGCCGGCCCTAGCACTCAAGAGGGGCCGCCGGCCCTAGATGACTCAAGGTGGGTGCCGGCCCTAGGTGGGGAGAAGGGAAGGAGAAGAGAATAAAGAGAGAGAGAGAGGGAGCTCTATATCAATACTCGATTATTGATTCGGAATAAAGGCTTCCCTTTGGTTCCTTATATAGTTGCTTCTCCCTTGCCAAGTCTCCTCTTAACGGAATTAACGGAATTAGTTATAAAAATTTTATCTTATAAAATTTCTTATGACTTATTCCGTTATGCCTAGTTTTATTATAACCAACTTTATAATAAAACTAATTAGTTATCATAAGAAATTTATCCTATAAATTCTCATATGAATTATTCCGTTTAAACCAAGTTTTATTATAACCAATTTAATAATAAAACTAATTAGTTATCATAAGAAATTATCCTATAAATTCTCTTATGATTTTTATTATAATTAACTTTATAATAAAACTAATTAATCTCTCCTTTTATTATGGAATAAATTTTATAAGAAATTTATAAACTTTCTTATTATGGATAAATTAATTCATAATTGATTTTATAAAATTAAAATAAATCATTCCATGGATCATTTTAATTTCCATAAAAAGAATAAATTTCTATAATTTTATTTATATAAATTTCTTTACACAAATTTATTTATCCATAATTTATAAAACAAATCGCACTAGATTTATTTTATTAATTAAACCAATTAATTTGGTTTCTTCCCTTTAATGTGGCCGGCCACAACAAAGAGGTTTGGCACCCTCTTTGGCCGGCCAAACCAATCCGAACCGATCGCGAATTAAACTCATTTAATTCGCCCAATAAGCCTTCAAAAGACTTAGCCATTTTAGCTTCCATTGCGCCTCTGATAAATTCAGATTCGACTTATTTCTCTTGATCGAAAAATCCAATTTTCAACTCATTTTAAATCCCTCAGATTACTCGTAGTGCGTGTGACTAAATAGGCTTTCGATTTATGTTGGCCGTCTATAATCAACTAATTATAGAATGATCATGAGTAGCACCTAGTAGTACATCATGATCCCCAATTAATCGAAAGATCAACGGTTTGACCTCAGAAGAAATTATTCTGAATCCCTTCAGCAGCTCTAATGATTCGTGCCCCATTCCCTTCACCATCTTATACCCACTTGGTTCAGGACACGGTCTATTTGTGTCAGTCCCCACAAGGCTGACTACGTCACACCTAGCCCAAGCAGTGTCTTTCTCGTCCTTTGGATTTCTAATTACCCTCATGTATTTAAGAGACTTGCACTCTTAACATGATATACTCTGGCCAGAGGTTTTGAGTAACAATCCGACGATAGGCCTGGGTATACATCTCCTCGCAAGGAGTGGTGAATCCTTTGTAGGCTGTTCAAACATCTTCGAGCACTTCGGCTTATACCCAATCATCCTGGGTCCACACCTCCTTGGAGATGCTTGCTTAAGATGTTAAAGTATAAGTCTCCATGACCAAGATGACTTGAACACCGCAAGTCAAAGGAACATCGCACTTAAGCCGCAGTAAGAACTTCATTGACATTTCTATATATAGATTCCATATGAAGTCTTACAGCTAGTCACTCCAATGAACTAGTTCCCTTAACTAGCATCCATGTTTATCTCCGAACATCCCAATGTCACCAGCCAGTGAGAATCAGCTGATTAGAGAATAACCCATGCTAGTCTCAACAGAATTGATAGTGTCCGTTTTTATCAATTCATCGACTAGAGATATTTTCAATACTTCACATTTGCACATTTAGAGATAATCACTAGTTGTGATCCCATCACAAATTCTCTTATGCTGTGGGTTGTATTGCGGACATTCAGTAGATGAGTTTAAGATCCCAATCAAATACACAAGCATGTATACTCAAATAGTGAATTATCATTTATTAAAATAAATATTTACAATCATAAGGCGATTGCCTTAGGACACTTCTCTCATATCACTAACAGATACTTGTATTCATAATAGGTGGAGCCCATATTTAAATATGGGGGTTGGTGAAGTAGTTTAATGAGGATCCTTTAGTGGAATGAATCTTCATTAATGGATCGGGCCTTGATCCATTAGGTGGCCAAGATCTAACTCCTCACCATGGTCCCTATTGTAGCCCTATATATACCCATGGAATCATGAGACCAAGGCATCCAATTGATCATCCAACCCTAAGCCTATCCTTTTGTGGTGCGGCGAGAAGAAGGAGAATTGAGGGTGGCCGGAGTAGGAGGAGAAGGAAACCTTCTTGGTGGCATCGGCGCCGCAAGTAAGAAGAAGTGAGGAGCTTTGGCCGAGTGGGGTTGGTGAAGGAAAGCTCTCTTCTTCTTCCTCTTCCTCTTCACCTCTTGGTCGGTGCATCCTTGGATCAAGGAAGAGGGCCGGCGGCTTGAGGGGAAGGAAGTGTGGCCAACGGCACTAGGTAAGGGAAGGAGGTGAACATTCCTTATTTGTGGTCTATAAGGCAAAAATCCTGGGAAAGGCAAAAATCCACACCCAGGGGTGGGAAGACCTAAGTAAGGTAACGACACGGTCGACGGTCGACGACCATAAGAAAAATAAGGGGGTCGCCGAATGGGCCGCCAAATGGGTCGGGTCGTTACATGGTCGGCGCAAGCAAGAGGTTGGTTGGTGGCCTTGGTGACTACGGTTATGGTAGATCGTCACCCACATGACGTCCAAGAAGGGAGGGTCATATAGTAGAAGATCACGAGGTAAAAGGGAAGGTATAACCTCTCCTTTGGTTCCTTTGTTCTTTCTATCATTTCATGTGTTTAATTATTTATCATTGGATGATAATTACTGTTTAATTAATTATGATAATTAATTGTTTTGGACCCCCAATGATAAACACAAAAATTGGTGATCCACTCATCAGCTATTCCGCGGCTAATCGGTTGGACGAGATTGATCGCTAGAACAACTTGGTTGTTCAAGCGATCACTCGAATCGATTAGCACGATGATGAGATGGTCGTTTAGGAAATAGGTCTCCATTCGGATTGAAAAATTTTAATCCATGGACATGGGGAGGTTTCCCGTGCGTGACTCGGAATCTACGAAACCATCAATTGGTATCAGAGACAATGGTTTCCGGTTTTGTGTGTTTTAGATTCAGTTACATTTTGCACTTTATCATGTATTTTATTTTATCGGATAATAGTAGGATGTGCATAGTCTAACTCTTTGGTTGCAGGCACGAGATTCCGACTATTATGGCTAAAATATGTGTGTATGTGATTGGTTGTGCATGATTGTAATATTATTTGAATCCTCGGGGGTTGACGAGGCTAAATTTGGTATTTGATTTTTGTAATTAAATACGACACTTGTTTAGCCGTGCTTTTTATTTACATTCGATCTAGATGTGATGTACACTCCTTTGTGGAGTATAGGGGATTGATGAATGTAAATAAATAGCATTTTATCTCAGCTCGGAGATCCCTTCATGGTGGTTTGAGCATGGATAGGGAGGAACGGACGAGGTGCCGACACGATTGGAGGCATATTGAAGACTAAAACCATAATAGTCAGAAAAATTTATTTTTTCTTGTTTATTGATTTTAGTTTATATGCTTGTCATGCATGCATGAAAATTCCTCAATTATAAATAACTAAGTGGGAGAGAGACCCTAAGGGTCCCATGGCCTCAATTACTAATTTGACGTGTGATGCGAAAAATCTTACGCGTAGGCTGTGTGTCTTTCTCCCCATCGGATGAGCTTGTTCTACGGATCACAAGGTTAGACATGATTATAGGAAATTATTTAGGAGCGTGTGATTTTCCCCATCGGACGACACATAATCTGAGATAATTTTCTTAGTATCGTGTAATGGTAAACACTTAGATGCAAATAATAGTATCCTCCCCATCGGAGTCACTGCTATTATTTGTAGTGACGAAGATGAACCAACTATTAATTTTATTTATCAAAAAGTTAGATTGACAAGATAATAAAATTAATGGGTAAAACCTCCTCTTACAAATGTAGAACTCGTATACGTCGACACTATCGTGGCATGCGATATTCTCGGTGTTTTAAGGTGTTGGTTGATTTTAAAATTTATTGTTTGAGGAATCAAAATTTTTTGAAATCTAAAGTTTGTGATCGTTGTGATTCTCAGGAAATTTCGAAATGACCTTCAACCCACTAGCTATTATACTTAAAGAATACAAACATACGAGCCCTAATTACATTGATTGGAAACAGAACTTGGGCATTGTCATAATTGTTGAGGAGTACATGTTTGTACTGTTCGAATTCTATCCTGATAAACCTAGCGAGAATTCTGATGAAGGGGAGAAGGAATGCAATAAGAAGTGAATCAAAGCAGATGTGATGGCGCGGTGTTACATATTGGCATCTATGTCAAATCTATTGCAGCATCAACATCAGGCTTTTTTCACTGCTTATGATATGATGTTCAAGCTCAAAGAACTCTTCGAACATCAGAATCGGGCCGCTAGCTTGGAGGCAATGAGGAACTTGATGACAACCATCATGGTTGAGGGGACACCCGTGAGGGATCATGTCCTTAAGATGATGATACATCTCAATGAGATGGAAGTCCTTGGAGCGGAGATCGATGGGGAAACCCTGGTTGATATCATTCTCCAGTCTCTACCTAGGAGTTTTGAGCAGTTTCGCATAAACTATAATATGTACAAACATACATATTCGTTGGCGGAACTTCTGACAGAACTCCAGGTGACAGAGGGGCTTTTTCATCAGAGTACTCATGCTTTGGTTGCTCAGAAGGTATCTACTTCTATGCCGAAAGGAAAGAAGAAGAAGAAACAAGGAGGGGAAAAGAAGGTGGCAGGATCTCAGGGACCTCAGGCTTGCGTGAAGATATCGAAAGGCAAGTGCCTCACGTGCAAGCAAACTGGACACTGGAAGGCGGTCTATCCCCGTCGTTAGGATAAATGTAAATCTTTTTGTTTATTTGTTGAAACATGCTTAGCAGTGTTAACTACCGGTACTTGGTGTGTAGATACGGGAGCCACTGATCATGTCTACAATTCTTTACAGGGGTTCCAGGAAACCCGATGACTAGCTGATGGAGAGATTATCGTCTACATGGGCAATGCTATGGAGGTGGCGGCTATTGCAGTGGATGCCATTTATTTGTCTTTTGATAAAAATAAAGTTTTGATTTTAAGAAATTGCCTTTATGTACTCAGTTTTAGAAAGAACCTTGCTTCAGTTTCTAAAATAATAAAGGATGAGTATTCTATTTCTTTTAATGACAGAGTTATTATAAAAAGGAATAGAGAGATTATCTGTTTAGGTAAATTGGTTGGCAATTTGTACACTTTAGAACCAAAATCTCTCACGATGCAAATAGAAGTAAATAACTCATCATCGAACCAAAATAAGAGAAAAGAACCTTTGAAGATGAACCAAACATATCTTTGGCATCTAAGACTTTGTCATATTAACCTTAGTAGGATTCAAAGGTTGATAGTCGATGGGCCCTTGGGTTCATTGGTGGTGGAAGTCTTCCCAACCTGAGAATCTTGCTTAGAAGGTATGATGACCAAGAGGCCTTTCAAGGCCAATGAGTATAGAGCCAAAGATGTGTTGGAATTGGTTCATTCTGATTTGTGTCGTCCTATGTGTATCCAGGCTAGAGGTGGCTTTGAATACTTCGTCTCCTTTATATATGATTATTCAAGGTATGGATACATTTACTTGATGCGCCGCATGTGAATGCTTTGATAAGTTCAAAGAATTCAAGGCTGATGTGGAGAAACATCAATGTAAAAGTATCAAGACACTACGATCAGATCGTGGTGGCTAGTACCTCTTAGGAGAGTTTAGGACTTACTTATTAGTGGTTGGGATTCAATCCCAATTGTCTGCACTCGGTACACCCTAACAGAATGGTGTAGCAAAGTGAAGGAATATAACTCTTATAGAGAAGGTTAGATCAATGATGAGTTACTCTGAGTTGCTGGATTCATTCTGGGGATATGCTCTGGAAATGACAGCATACATACTGAACTTGGTACCATCTAAGTCAGTACCCTCTGTTGGTGCAAGTTGCATCAATGATGTTCTCCTTTAAGTGTTTTAATGTTTGACAATACACTTAAGTCAGTGATACAATGAACAGACAAAGGGGAGCATAGGAGAAGTAACCTAAGTTGAAGAAATATCCTAGTTAAGCTAGGTATCGTAACCCTAAGACCTAGCGAAGGGCTGCTAGGCATTGAAACCTTAAGACCTAGCGAAGGGCTGCTGGGCACCTAGCGAAGGGCTACTAGGCATCGATACCCTAAGACCTGGCGAAGGGCTGCTGGGCACCTAGCGAAGGGCTGGTAGGCATAGAAGGCCTAGCGAAGGGCTGCTAGGCACCTAGCGAAGGGCTGCTAGGCACCTGGCGAAGGACTGCTAGGGAATGAAGACCTGGCGAAGGACTGCTAGGCACTTGGCGAAGGATTTCTAGGTAATGAAGTCTTGGTCCAAGGGACTGAGCAACTTAGTTGAGCGATGACTAAGGACAGGAGTAGAGACGGGTCGGGGTTCGGGCGTCTCGAGATCCGGAGTAATCGGAGGCTAAGCAAAAGTCCACCCGAAGGACTGGGTGGCAATCGTCTCCTGAAAGGAGTAGGTGAAAGGCGCGTTCTCGGGGGTGAGAACTTGCGCCGGTTCGACCTAGGGTTGCGTGGAAATTCGAAGTCAGAACCAAGTCCTTAAGGCTAATATTATAGGTATCTATGCTTTGTGTTTGTATATCTTGCAGGTACCAAGACTGGAAGACGTAGTAGGCTGCTGGAGGCCCTAAGCAGGGCGACCCCAGTGTTGAGGGCTCCCCCAGTGTTGAGGGCGCCCCCAGACAATGCAAAAAAAGGCAGTCTTGGTTGGTAAGCAGAACAGGTGTCATGCGGGGCGCCCGGAACGTCCGGGGTGCCCTGGTTCAAAGCTGCTTGTGCTGTTTCAAGTGAAAAACATAGATAAGCCTTCATGAGGGCGCCCAGGAGGTCCGGGGTGCCCTGGTCAAAGGTATTATTAGCTGCAGCGAGGTCGGCGCAGGGATAAGAGTTGACCGGGTTTATCGGGGTGCCCCGAGCGTCCAGGGCGCCCCAGGAGGCCTATATAAGGGGCTTCGACTCCTCTGCTTCAATAACAAAATTCTAGATCCATTCTGATCATTCCGACTGACGACAACGAGCTAAAGATGAGGTTGTACGACCCGGAGGCTCTAGGAGGAAGTGCGTGGCACTTCGGAAGTCCAGATCGGCCGGGCTTCATACTTGTTCTGTTCGGTTTGCTTTAATTACACTGCAATTAGTTTTCTATATATTTTGTTTGTAATCTTGCATTGTAAGTCAGGTTTCTCCACCTCCGGAAAGTTCGAGAAGGAGACCAATAGTGGACGGGCGTTCCCGTGCATAGGCCTTAGATGTACTGACCCTGGGGGGTCGGGAACCAAGTAAAAATCCGCTGTGTCACTGTCTTGTTTCTCTTCATTCTGTTTATTTTCCGCTGCTACTAATATTTTAAGTCTAGAACGATCTGAGTTTTCCATGAGGTTTCCGCGAGAGATTTTGAACGGTCGATATTCACCCCCCCTCTATCGACGGCACCGGTCCTACACCCTCTACTTCCACAGAATTACGGACTGGGTGAAAGCCTAGTCTAAGATATATTCGGATTTGGCGTAGTCCAACACATGTGCTGAAGGGAGATACTGATAAGATGGAATCTCGTACAGAAGTACGCTTATTCGTAAGCTATCCTAGAGGAATGAATGGTGGTTTATTCTATAGTCCTAAGGATCAGAGGGTGATCATTAGCATGAATGCCCGATTCTTAGAGGAAGACTATGTGATGAACCACAAGCCTATGAGTAGAATTATTCTTGAGGAATTAAGAGGGGAAGTTCCGACTTTAGTACCAATAGTACAGGAGGACATACCATAAGTCACTGCACCGCGTGTCACAGAAGATACACAGGTGGTACCTCATCATAGTGGGAGGGTTGTTTGACAACTTGAGAGATTCATGTTCTTGGGTGAGTCTTCAGACTTGGTCCCTGATGAACATGATCCTGATCCTTGGACCTATGACGAGACACTCCAAGATAAAGATGCAGAATCATGGCAAAGAGCAATGAATTTTGAGATAGAATCTATGGATTCTAATCACGTCTGGGAGCTAGTAGAACCACCCAATGCTGTAAAAGCCATTGGATGGAAGTTGATCTACAAGAGAAAGAGAGGATCAGACGGGAAGGCTGAGACATTCATAGCTAGGCTTGTTGTGAACGGGTATACTCAGAAAGCGGGTATTGATTATGAGGAGACCTTTTCACCGGTAGCCATGCTTAAGTCTATTTGGATTCTCTTATCTATTGTCGCTCATATAGATTATGAGGTATGGCAGATGGATGTCAAGATAGCTTTCCTTAATGGAGGTCTTGAGAAAACCATCTACATGAAGCAACCAGAGGGATTCATTGCAAAGGACAAAAAGCATCTTGTGTGTAAGCTTAATCGGTCCATTTATGGATTGAAGCAAGCTTCGAGATCTTGGAACATCCGCTTTGATGAGGTAATCCAGTCATATGGACTTATTCAAAGTTCGGATGAGTCTTGTGTATGTTGGTGCAACAAGCATCAGTGATGGCCTCCTCGAGTGTTTCAATGTTTAACAATATGCTTAATTTAGTGACACATTTGAACAAGGAAGGGTTAGTCAAGAAATGAGTACCAAAGTGAAGGAAAGCCCTAGTTAACCTAGGCAATAAGTCTTGGTTCGAAGAATTGCGCACTAAGTCCTGGCCGAGGGCTGGGCACCGAAGACCTGATTGAGGGTTGGGCACGAAGTCCTAATTCGAGGAATTAGGAAATAAGTCTTAGCTGAGGGCTGGGCACCGAAGTCCTGACATAGGGTTGGGCAATAAGTCCTGGTCATGGACTAGCCACGAAGACCTGGTGAGTGAAGCTGGGCAATAAGTCCTAGTCGTGGACTAGGCACGAAGTCCTGGTCGTATGATTGGGCAAAAGTCTTGGTGAGTGAAGCTAGGCAAAAGTCCAACCGGATGGGCTGGGTGGCAACCATCTACTAAGAGGAGTAGGCGAAAGGTGCGTTCCCCCGGATGGGAACATAGGCGTCGGTTCGACCTAGGGTTTCGCGGGAAACCCAAAGTTAGAACCAATCTTTAAGGCTAAGGATATATATTTGTTTGTGTTGTGTTTGTGTATTTTACAGGTACCTAGAATTGGAGGCAATGCAGGCAAACAAACACAAAAGAGGCTGAAACACAGCTTCTTGGGCCCCCCCATTAAGTCAGGCTCTTGAATGAATCAAGCACCCCCTTCAACACAGGCACCCAATAAGGCAAGTTTTATCAGCTTTGTGATGTTTGCGATTTGGATGGATTTTTTACCACAACTGAGGTGCCCCCAAAGGCTCTAGGGCGCCCGTTAAGAAGCTATATAAAGGGGTTCAACCCCTCAACTCAGAATACCAATTCCGAGCGAAAGAAAAGTGCTAGAGACGAAGCCCTACGTCCAAGGAGGCTCCAAGAGGAAGTGCGCGGCACTTCGGAGTTCCAGATCAGCCGGGATCGTCGATTCTTTGTTTGGTTTGATTTACTTTCCGCATTTAATTTCCTTAATATTTTTTATTGTAAATCGTGCACTATAAGATGGGTTTCTCTTCCTCCGGAAAGGAGACCATTAGTGGATGGGCATTTCTCGTGCTTAGGCCTTGGAAGTACTAACCCTGGAGGGTTGGGAACCAAGTAAAATCCCGTGTGCACTCTATCGATTATTTTTTGTTTTGTCTATTTTTCCGCTGTACTACTAACTCTGAATAGAACGATTGATCGAAAGTTTACGACACACATTCCGAAGAAATTTTTACAAGTCGATATTCACCCCCCCTTATATCAATGACACCGGTCCGCATAAGTGGTAGCAGAGCCTGGTAGCTCTTCACTGGACTAACAGCCGACGGAGCAAAGACGCTAGGAGTTGAGGGGGAGCCCAGGGGTGAATCAGGTATTTTTCTTAATTATGGTCAATTTCAAATTTCATATTACATGTTTCAAGTGCAGGGAGATAGGACACTATAAAAAATAGTGTCCTACTCGTAAGACTCGATCTTCACTACCGGCAGCAAAGGAGGTAACAGCGCCCAAAGTCCGGAGGGACAAGAGTCATATAAAGTGTTTCAAATGTCAAAAGTACGGGCATTACAAGAATTAGTGTCCGTCAAAGGTACGAAAAGTTTATGTTCGTAATGATTTTCAAATTCCAGCACTATCTTATGATAATAACTAAGATAATTTTTCTAAAAAATTAGAATTATTGCATAGTCAAATTAACATTTTGCATAACGTATTACCAAATATAGATAATATTAAAATATCAGATATCAACTCATTAATTTTAATATCAATACAATGATTTTTAAAATTAGTTCTAATAATTTTTCTAGAAATAATCCTGAAAATATTAAGGATAATTCTAAAAATAATCCTGAAAATATTAAGGATAATTTTGAAAATAATTCTAAAAATATTAAGGATAATTCTGAAAATAATCCTGAAAATATTAAGGATAATTCTGAAAATAATCCTGAAAATATTGAGGATAATTATGAAAATAATTCTGAAAATATTGAGGATAATTCCTAAAATAATCCTGAAAATATTGAGGATAATCATAAAAATAATTCTGAAAATATTAAGGATAATTATGAAAATAATTCTGAAAATGTTAAAAATGAACTTGAAGATATTCAAGATATTTCAGAGGATATCGAAGATATTTTTGAGGATAGTGAAGATAAAACCGTTTTTAATGATGATTTAATTATCAATTTCTTGGATAATCTTGAAGATAATTATAAAACATTAATCAGTTGCCCTGAAAATTACTCCACTTACTATGAAGATATAGAAGAATATAATTTTGATGGTAAGGATGAGGAGGAAGATGAATTTTTCAAAATCAAGGCTACAGTTAATAAAATTTACAAAATTTCAAACAAAGCAGAAGTGTTAAAAAATCTTGAAAAATTAAATGAAGATGAAATAGTAAATAAGTCATACATTTTTGAAATAATGAAAATAATGCAATTAAACCCACAATTATTAACTAACCCAGAAATTTTGAAATTAAATCAAATTAAATCCTAATTAATTTTTACATTAATTTAATCCTTAATTATTTCAACCTTAATTAAATCTTAAATAATTTTTATCTTAATTTAATCCTTAATTATTTCAACCTTAATTAAATCTTAATTATTTTAACCTTAAATTAATCCTTAATTATTTTAACTTTAATTAATCCTAATTAATTTTTTAACAACTTAAATTAAACCCAAATTAATTATTAATTCTCAACAATTAAACCTTAATTAAGTTTTTAATTAATCCCTAATTATCTTAAATCCAATTAATCCTTAATTAATTTTAATCTCAAATTAAACCTTAATAACTTTAACTCAAATTAAATAAAATCTTACCCAATTGCAAAAATCAATCTAATGAAATTAAATATGTCAATGTGGGTTGGCATATTCGTGAGTTCACATGATATGTATCAAATCGGAAATTTGATACATTATTAGAAACTTAATTAAAATGTCTTGACTTGATTGAATCATGCATAAATGTCATGCTTATGCATTTGTTATTTTTTTATATATCTGTCATGTCATTCATGTTTAATTTTATGCATGATTTAGAATGGTTAGATAGGAAAAAGACTTACTTGAAACTTGAACAACATAATATTAGGTGGAGGTGAGATGATAGAACGTTAGGGATGCCCTTCTAATAAGGTCAAGTAAGGTAAGGCATACCCTACTTGGTCTGTTTAGTCTGGTGGAACTAGCCGAAACTACCGATCCAAAACCTAAGCTAGTTAGACCAAAATTTTCAAGAAGTAATTTGAAAATGAACATTCGGTAAAAGGCTTTGTCAAGGAAAGGGTTGTTGCTCCATTAAGGCTACGACCAAAGAAGGCCTTTGTGCCTCGCCAACACCAGGAAGCCAATTATTGAAACTCAAATTCAATTTACTATTTGATAAATTTGAATCTAACACAAGTTTTAATTAAATCCTAAATTTAACATTAATTCAAAGGAAATTATTCAAGTATCTTACAATACACCCATAAGGCAACCATGCTTGCTTGTACTGAGACATTTAGAATAGGTGAGATGTTAAGGACTAATAAATTGAAAAATGCTTTTCAAAATTTTTTTCCCAAAATTCTTAGGATATTTTAGTAAAAAATCTATTTTTAAATTTTTTTTAACATAATAATGTTTTTATGGATTTGATGCTTGTCTGAGTGCTTATATATTATACATTTTCAAAATTATATCTTTTTTCAAAAATTTGTTTGACCTACACAATTAGACACAAACCTTTTAGGTCAACACTAAAGTTGTAACGCCCGCCCCTTTACCGTTAAGGCGACGCGTTAACTTTTTCTTCTTAACTTATATTATTGCATATGATTCACAACATTGCAGCGGAAATAAAACAGAAACATAATCATATGCAAAGGGAGAAGGAGTGTAAATATAAATCATGTAACATCTAATAGCATCCATACTTAAATAAACTCCAAAAGAACTAGCAAGTATCATGCATAAAGTAGAAACATATGTCTTATTAGAAATAAGAACTAAGTCTATAGATGGCACTAAAGTGGATCGATCAGCCAAGTCACCACCACACACATTAGCCCCTTCCTGCAGCTTCCCTTTCTTTAATAATTTTTATGTTGATCTGCAACATAAGCAAACAAACTATAAGTATGAAACTTAGTAAGCTCTTTCCTACTCACTAAATCCATATGTTACATGCATTTGAGAGACATATAATATCTTATGCATAGCATAAAAATACATAAGGCATATAAACATATAAAGGCATATAAACACATAAACATATGCTTTGCAAAAACATTTAGGATGCTCTTTGGAAAACATAATAAGTAATACTTTAACATAAGCATACATCATCTTTCTTTGGGGTCCCCGGCTTTGTACCCATTCTTTCTTTTGCGCACATACCCCTATGTAGGATGCGAGATAGCTAATCCCGACCTACGGGGGTCTACATTCTAGGCTTACTATCTTTCAGCTTAGGGACAGCTTCGGTAGTCCAGAACCGTGGATCTATTCAAGATCCGGTACAAGCCAATCTTTAAAGTAAAATACATACATGCATTCTTTTCTTTTCTTTCTTTCATTCATATAGAACATGCATTCTTTTCTTTCTTTCATTCTTTCATATTGCATGCACTATAGATATTCAATCATTCATAAACATAGGCATCCTTTCATGGTATAATCATTAGCATAAATAGCAAGACATGGAAGGACCTTTCTTTTAACACATGTAAGTGAAGCAAGCATCATGCTAGTTTCATCAATACATCATACATATAACATGCTTGTCTTAATCAAGGCAATATGTTAGTTTAATCTTTCTTTTACTATCTTAATACATGCTGGCCGAAACTTCATAGCAAGGATATCATAGCATAAAACCCACATAACATTGGAATAAAGGCATACATTTCATAAGAGGTCATTTACAAGTACACGGGTAGTCTAGACTTCACTAAACACTAGTTTAGGTGCATGAATTGTACTTGAACTTATTCTTATCCTTTATTCAAGTAATTGGCCAAAATTCACAGCATGGATAACATAGTATAAAAGTTATATAATCATGGAAATAAAAACATACGTTACACATGGAATCATATACAAGCACAAGGGTAGTCTAGACTTATTTGAACACTAGTTTAGGTGCATGTTTTGTGCTTGAGCTTATTTTTAACCCTTATCCCGGTATTTGTCCGAAATTCACAGCTAGATAGCATGGCATGAAAGTTCATATAACATGTAAACAAAAACATATCTTAGCATTAAGGTCATATACAAGCATAAAGGTAGTCAAAGCTTCATTAAACACTAGTTTAGGGGCATGCTTTGTACTCGAGCCTATTCTTAACCCTTATTCTTGTAATTTGTCAAAACTCACAGTAGGGATTTCATAGCATAATCATTCACATAACATGGGAATAAAAGCATATTTTTCATAAGAATTCATTCACAAGTGCAAAAGTAGTTTGTACTTCACCAAACACTAGTCTAGGTGTATGATCTAGAGTTCTACTTGGATTATCATGCATATGGGTACATGTAACATTTTTCTAAACATCAATACATAGAATGAAGCATGAGTTTAGGCTCAAACAACTTGGATAAGGTACTGACCCTAAAGTATAAATTATTTCCATCATGAAATAGAACACCCAATCACATGCATATCACTTGATTTAACCATAACTTCATGAAGGTCTATAAAAATCTGTTTTAAGGCATAATTTAAGGTCCCTTGGACGAATGTTACAGGAGTCCCTTAGCCTAGATTCCACAAAATTTCTTGGCCTAAAACATTTATATAGCAAGGAAACAATCATTAGAACAATAGCCTACTTCGTGCATCAACATTTCTCCAATTCATGACTTGGCCGAATTCTTCCAAGTCCTTTACATTATGGAGGGCATTCAAACACCATGTATCCATCATATATTCGTTACAAAAAGGTAGTAACAATTTCATGAACTCTTCCTTTAAGTTTTGGGCATAGAAAAGGGGTATCCCTTTATGGCCGAAACTTCCCTCAAGGTTTTTACTTCCATTCTCTTTCACCCAACATCACAAGAAAATATAAAAATCATAAAAATACATAAAAAAGCAATTATGTTGCAGGTGAGGGAGTCTTACCACTTGTGCTTATGTTCCCAAAAGATCACCAAATTTTGGAGAAGAAAAGACCTCTTAAACTTGGTGTTTCCTCTTGTTCTTCTCCTTTTCTTCTTTCGGTTTGTGGGGCTCGGTTTTGGGCTGCAAGGGGCTCTAGGATTTCAGTGAGGATGAGGAGAAAGGAGAAGAGTTTGGTGGTGAGAAAGGGGAAAGGTTTCTTGGTCGAAAATGCCTAGGCATTTCCTCCTCTTAATGACCTTTTATGGTAAGTAAAGAGGCAAGCACCTCTTTAATGGTGTCTCTTCAATTTTCTTGTGTCTATTCATCTTCTTTCCCACTTATCTACAATTTCCCATCCTCTTCTAATAGCACTCCCTTGCTAGGTAAATTGGTTAGTGCATGCATGGTGGTACAAGAGTTCCAAGGTTCAATCCTTGGTGCATGCACTTTATTTTTTTTATATTTTTTATTATTTCAAAAATTCCCTTAAAACTCCCCCATAATCATGCCAATATTCCTCATTAAAACCCATTTATATTTATATTAAATTTTACCTAAAATCTACCAATAACCATGGTACTAAAAAGCCCATATAAGGCCCATTAGTACTTAGTTTCTCAATTTAAATGAGAAAAACCATGGATTTCTAGGCTAAGGTTCGTACTAATATCTCTAGGTCCCTCGGAAAATTATCTGGACATGATCAATATTTTAAAGAAAATATTAAGAAAATTTCCCTGGTCGTTACAAAAGTCCCTTAAGGCCCTTAGATAGAGTCAGACTGTCACGCCCCGAGACCCAGGAGCCGTTGATCCAATATAAAATCGGACAGCACCTCCCCTGTCCGACGGACAATTTACACATACATACAATATCCAAACACACACACAGATAATAATTTGGCCTTAGGCCTCAAAACCAAGACATAAACTAACCATAACACAAAATAAATCATACCTGACTGCGGACCGGTCCGACTTACTACGAAAAACAACAACACATAGTCCATCAGAGGACTCAAAATACAATACCAAGGCAAATGAAATACGATACAAGTTCCACGTCGTAAAACAAATACAAACTAAATAATAACGATGTAAGGAAACACAATCGCGGAAGCACCCATCACAGGAGTCGTAGGGACCTGGGACTGGCAACTGGGGCTCTCTTGGAGACCAATCAAACTAGACACAAAAATATAGGCAACGGTGGAGAGTCCAAATAAACTCAGCGGATACCAAAAACATATGTGTACAGTAAGCTATAAATAACAATAAGAATCACGCTGATACAGTCTCGAGTATAGGGGATAAAACATAACTGAAACCTAAGAGTGAATACATACCAGAGTCTGTCTATCCTGCAGATAGGTGTAATCAATCCCCTATATAACCTCAAGAAAAATACACAATCCAAATGTGTATGTCACCTGTAAGGGCATATCGAACATATACAACACTCAAACACAACAAGCACCAACCAAGGTGCAATGCATCCCATACACATAATACAACGATCTGTTATGTACGCACCTCAGCCACCACCAGACCAGCGGTCGGGTGAACAAGAAATAGATAAGCCAACCAATCATGGTTGCATAGAGAAGCCAACACTTGTGGCGTATAACATATGAAGCCCAACACTCGTGGCTATACAAATACGATGCCCAGTACCTGTGGTAATGCAAGTATGTAGCCCAGCACCTGTGGCTATGCAAATATGACGCCTAGCACCTGTGGCGGATGCAATATGTAGCCTCAAACATGAATGGAGACGGGCTCAGACCTCAGGGGAGCCGATGGTGTCCATCATGATCATAGCATCATGCTAATAGCTCAATCGAACCAGAATCCTATTTGCGCAACGGGCTCAGACCCTAAGGGAGCCGATGATCGCCAGTTTGCAATTGTACAGAGCCTACAGCTCAGTAATGCAACCTAGAGGGTAAAGTGTGCCAACAACACCCTCCTCACTAACCAGGTTCTCAACCATACATCGGTGGAAATGTTATAGGTCAAACACATGTATCCATATCTAACCATTCTACCCTAGGTATCCTCCAAGGTATATCTAGAAATCAATACAACTACAGGTACTAAGTGACCTACTATCATATCTGAGCACATATGAGCGCATGGCAAATATCGATACTGTATAGAACTAAACAGGAGTCATCTAAAGGAGTAAACAATAGATATCTGATCATAATACACATAGGCAGGCATAGCGTATAAACCTACTGTTATTTATAACACACTATGCATAATAATAAGACAGTATCAAAAAAGATAAGTCAGGGGTACCTGCCTCAAAGTAGGAGTAATCTGTATCAAAGAAGAACCTCCCGTCCGATACTCTGCAACCAAAAGTCCAAATCAGTGCCCTGTATCAAAGGATATAGTTTAGCTATCATACCAACTGTACTAACTAAATTAAGTACTCAATCATATTAGGATTAACCCAACTATCTCAATTAGGTTTAATCCAACAAAGCTAAACCCAACCCTAACCACTCCAAGAATCATTCTTGGAACCTATCATAGAACATTATATAAACCCACAACACGTATCAAAGCCACCAATTCACCATACGAATCATCTATGATTAGTCCACCAAATAATCCATAAACAAAATCTTAACTCATCTCCATTCCAATCACGAACCCAATCCAAGTAAAGAAAACTCAGTAGAACAGAAGTTCAATTCCGAAATAGAACTGTCCCTCACCCAATTCAACAACAACTTCAAACCCACTGGAAGCTACAATCCAATAAGAGTACACGACATAAGCAAGCACAGAACATGTATGAAGCTAATACCAATATGTTTGCTACGAAAACACATAGATTCCAAAACCTACTCCATGATCAATAGACATTAGCCATCAAGAAATCCACACCAACACAAGAGAACCAGGAAGCTCACAGCACAATATCAAACCAGCAAAATCATGAAAACCAATTTACTACCAAGATCAAATTCTGAGCCACAAATCGAAAATCATAATAGATCTCTACCCAATCCAAAACAAAACTAAACCCCAGGTTCATGCTTAGCAACCACTCTCGGTAGATCAATGGAACACAATCAAGGCCAAACACAACTCGACAACTTCACAGACGCAATCATCTAAGAACAACATTCATCCCACAGCTCAAAGGAAACTAAATCCAACCATCCTTACCTGAGGATTTGCCGGCGAAGCTCCTCTTTCCCCAAATCTAGCGCAAACAGTTGAGATCCGTCCGATTACAGAAAACCACCTTCTAGAACACCATCCTCTCTTCCTCGATAGTCCTCCCCGATCTCAGGTCCAGAAACGAAGAGGGCACCCCTTTTTAATGGTCTCCGACATTGAGATGATCGTTAGTGGCTCGAAATCAACGTTCCTCCTTTTTGGCTACCGATCTCTGTGGCACAAGGTGAGTAATGGTGGTCGACTGCGCTCCGACGATGGTCAGCCGTGATTGGCCTCGAGGATGGGTGGCACGGCGACGAGGGAGGGGGATCTGGCGTGGCTGCGGGCGAGTGAAGGGACGAGTAGTTGCGGCTAGGGTTCACTGAAATGGAAAGAAGAGAAGGGAAGGGAAAGTTTTAAGTGAGGCCATTTTGCACTTAGGTCCTCTTCTTCCACCAAATCCCAGCTTAGCCCTTTAAGAACTTATTCTTACACATTCAGCCCCTTCAAATTTAGGTTTAGTCGCACTTAAGCCCTTAAAACTTAAGTTCTAAAGAAGAATACTCTTTAATTTCAGTTTGGGTTTCATAACCTTAAATGTTCTTCCGAAAAATTTTCTGGATCGCGTCAAAAGTATCGGATTTAACGCAGATGGTGTCGGATACAGGGGGTGTGTTTTCAAAAGTGATTTTTTTGGATCTTTCGAAAACTATTCTTTAAAAATTACTGTCACTTCAAAATGTTTTTCGAAAACTATGCTTTACAAATTACTATCATTTCAAAATATGTCATTCAAATAGTCATTTTTATCCTTTGAAATGTTAATATTTTTAAATGCATTGTGCTTATTTCCCTTTTGATTTTGATAAACCCTAAAGACACAAAGGAAGTCTACTTCATGATCTACAAAGATTTCTAGGATGTGTCAAATTTAGGGGGAGTCTAAATCAAAAGAAATTATTTTTGACAATTATTTTTTGAAATTATTAGATAATTCCTTTGATCTGAATTAAACCCTAAAGACTTAGAGGAAGATTACTTGTAGTCAACAAGCTTCCAAGGACTGTGTCATGTTTAGGGGAGGCTAAATTAAAAGAATTATTGAACATTTGAAAATAATATGTTTTCATACACTATATTTTCAAAATACTTTTGAAAACATAAGAATTTTCCCTTTCAAAATACTATCATTTTAAATCATTTTTTATTATACTATCACTTTCAAAAATTTATTTTTTTTGAATTACTTTTGAAAATAATATTTACTTGAGTTTGAAGAATTTCTAGGACACTTAAGGAAATGCCCTTGTAGTTAACAAGGTTTCCTAGAATTGTTTCAAACTGGAAAAGAAACCAAGTCAAGTAAAATATTGTATTTTGAAAAGCGCAAACTAATATTTTTCAAAGTACTAATATTTTTCAATAGTACTAATATTCTTCAAAGTACAAATATTTTTTAAAGTACTAATATTTTTCAAGGTACTAATATTTTTCAAAATACTAACATTTTTCAAAGTACTAATATTTTTCAAAGTGCAATTATTTTTCAAAGTACTAATATTTTTCAAAGTACTAAGATTTTTCAAAGAACAATATTTTCCAATATTTTTCAAAGTACTAAGTGTAAACTATCTTTCAAAGTACAAGTTTTTGCACAATATTTTACAAAATAATCTTCTAAATGCACTATATTTCTCTAAGTGAAAATGTTTTCTAAAGTGCATAATTTTTGTTGTGAAGATCATTTATGAGTGCATTTTTTTTAAAATCTTTTCTAAATGAAAAGTTTTTCTAAGGCAATATTTTTCTAAGTGCAAAATTTTATAAGTTCAAAATATTTTTCCAAAATGCACAATACTTTTCAAAGTACAATTTTTTGTGGTACAATTTAAGCACTTAGTCTTTTTAACTAGTACTTAGTTTTTTTTTAAAAAACAAAAGGGAAGAGTTACAAGAATTGTTTTATCAAATATGATATGCTTTCAAAAAAATTATACTAAGTATTTTCGAAAAGAAAAGAATTTTTTTTTAAATTTTCATTGTTGGTGCAAGTGTGTTTTTGTCATTTTTTGATGTATGACAAAGGGGGAGAGTGAGCTTAAGTTAGAAATTTTTTTCACCCAAAGGAATAGAAGCTTAAATTAGAAATTTTGTCCTAAAGGATCAATGTTTGAATCAATTTTTTTTCATGGATCAAAATGTAAATCAAAATGTTTTTTTTTCAAAAGATCAAAATTTTCCCATTTTATCCCAAGGATTATAACTTAGCCCTTTAATCCAATCTAACTTAAGATATTGCCAAACATCAAAAAGGGGGAGATTGTTAGTACAAGAAGCATCTGTGATGTCCTCCTTGAGTGTTTCAATGTTTAACAATATGCTTAAGTTAGTGATACATTAGAACAAGGAAGGGATAGTCAAGAAAGGAGTACCAGAGTGAAGGAAAGTCGTAGATAACCTAGGCAATAAGTCCTGATTTGAAGAATTGGGCACTAAGTCCTGGCCGAGGGCTGGGCACTGAAGACCTGACCGAGGGTTAGGCACGAAGTCCTGATTCGAGAAATTGGGCAATAAGTCCTGGTCGAGGGCTAGACACCGATGTCCTGACATAGGGTTGGGCAATAAGCCCTGGTCGTGAACTGGGCACGAAGTCTTGGTTAGTGAAGCTGGGCAATAAGTCCTGGTCGTGGACTGGGCACGAAGTCCTGGTCGTAGGATTGGGCAAAAGTCATAGTAAGTGAAGCTGGGAAAAAGTCCAACCAGATGGGTCGGGTGGCAACCTTCTCCTAAGAGGAGTAGGCGAAAGGTGTGTTCCCCGGGATAGAAACATAAGCGTCAGTTCGACCTAGGGTTTTGCAGAAAACCCAAAGTTAGAACCAATCTTAATGGAGAAGGATATATATTTGTTTATCTTGTGTTTATGTATTTTTCAGGGACCTAGAATTGGAGGCAAGACAGGCAAACAAACACAAAAGAGGCTGAAACACAACTTCTTGGGCACCCCCATTGATACAGGCGCCCTCAAGAAGCCAAGCGTCCCCATTAAGTCAGTCGCCTGAATGAATCAGGAGACCCCTTCAACACAGGCACCCAATACGGTAGGTTTTATCAGCTTCACGAAGTTTGTGATTTGGATGGATTTTTTACCGCAACTGAGGCGCCCAGAGGCTCTAGGGCGCCCGTTAAGAATCTATATAAAGGGGTTCGACCCCTCAACTCAGAACACCAATTCTGAGATCATTCTAAGCATTCCGAGCGAAAGAAAAGTGCTACAGAAGAAGCCCTACGACCAAGGTGGCTCCAGGATGAAGTGTGCGGCATTCGGAGTTCCAAATCAGCCAGGATCGTCGATTCTTTGTTTGGTTTAATTTACTTTCCGCATTTAATTTTCTTAATATTTTTTATTGTAAATCATGCACTATAAGATGGGTTTCTCCTCCTCGAGAAAGTCCGGAAAGGAGACCATTAGTGGATGGGCGTTTCTCGTGATTAGACCTTGGACGTACTGACCCTGGGGGTTGGGAACCAAGTAAAATCCCGTGTGCACTCTGTCGATTATTTTTTGTTCTGTCTATTTTTCTACTGTGCTACTAACTCAGAATATAATGAACGATCGAAAGTTTATGACATGCTTTTCGAAGAAATTTTTACAAATCGATATCCCCCCCTCTATCATGGCTCCGGTCCCCACAGTGTATATAAGAGATGTAACGGAAAGGTAGTGGTATTCTTGTACTATACGTAGATGATATTTTTCTCATTGACAACAATGTCAAAGTATTATTAGACGTAAGGGTATGGTTTTCCAAACAATTTGATATGAAGGACTTGGGGGAAGCAGGGCACATCCTTGGGATCAAGGTTATAAGGGATCGCCAGAAAACGATGTTGTGTTGATCTCAAGCTTCTACATAGACACTGTCCTAGCTCATTTTAACATGGAAAACTCCAAGAAAGGTTTTCTACCTTTCAGGCAAGGAGATCCTCTATCTAAGGAGATGTGTTCTAAAACATCAATGGAGATAGAGGAGATGAAGGTGGTTCCTTATGCTTCGGCTGTAGGAAGACTCATGTATGCTCTACTAGGTACGAAACTAGATATCTGCTTTGCCGTGAGCATGGTTAGCAAATATCAGAGTAACCCAGGTCAGGGACATTTGGCTGCGGTAAAGCATATACTGAAGTACCTGAGAAGGACTAGGGATTATATGCTGGTTTAATAGGAAGACCAATTACTCTCTCTAGGTTATACAGATTCAGACTTCCAATCAGGTAGGGACAAAAGTAAGTCTACCTTGGGGTATGTGTTTACTTTAGGAGGTGGAGCCATAGTATGGAGGAGTGTCAAGCAGAAATGCGTGGCGGACTCCACCATGGAAGCTGAGTATGTGGTAGCCTCTGAGGTGGCCAAGAAAGTTGTATGGCTCAGGAACTTCATGATGAACTTGGATGTGATTCCTGGTTTTCCCAGAGCTATCACAATTTATTGTGATAACAGTGGTGTAGTTGCAAACTCGAAGGAACCACGAGCCCATAAAGTGAGTAAACACATAAAGCGCAAGTACCACCTAATCGAGGAGAAGTTGTTGTCTCCTAGATTACATCAGAGGACAACCTGGCAGATCCTTTCACTAAGGCCTTTCTAGCGAGTGCTTTTGATAGGCATGCGAAGGATATGGGAGTCAGATGTATGATATTGTGAGGATAGCAGAGCCTTTTAGTATAAGTGGGAGATTGCTAGGATATATACTAAAAGCTTGCTTTTATATAGGCGTCTAAAGTTTTGAAAGAGAATCACAAGATCACTGTTTGCATGTTTATATTAGTATGTGCATATTGTCTGATACTTTACATTATAGATAACATGGTGTGTAGTGTCGCACAGAAGATCATGTTATCAGTTCCTTGTAGAGAATAAGTAGAGGCTCACAACCGAGATGGATTTGGACAAACCATCAGGATGGTTGTAGTGTAATTTGGTGTTGGTTTATCATGACCATAGAATTACACTAGCACACTTTATATGTATTGAGCAGGACTGACATAAAGGTGATTCAATTTATACTGACTATATAATTGAATCAGACCTCAGTTATTATGGTGTACATGCTCTTAATCCTGATATAATGACGGACACATGTACTTAATATTTATTTCTTTGATTTACCAATGGGCGAGATTTATTGGTTAAATTGATAGACCCGGTAAGTTGGAAAATAATATTATTTACATGGTGTGTCGTTGATTATAAAAAGAAACCATGTCCTGGAGAGTCAGGTTGAAGATGTCCCCTTGAGGAGCTCATAAGGTTCATCATATTAAATCCTGTAGGTGGACTTGGTCCGACATGATGATAAGGTTGAATGGTACTACTCAAGCAGTTAGATGTTGATTAATTAAATTGTCAGTAATTTAATTAATCAATAGGAATTCGATATCTTAATCACGGGGAGATACTTGTACTCATAATAGGTGGAGCCCATATTTAAATATGGGGGTTGCTGAAGTAGTTCAATGAGGATCCTTTACTGGAATGGATCTTCATTAATGGATCGGGTCTTGATCCATTAGGAGGCCAAGACCCAACTCCTCCTCATGGTCCCTATTGTAGCCCTATATATACCCATGGAGTCATGAGACCAAGGCATCTAATTGATCATCCAACCCTAAGCCTCTTGTCTACTCCTCTCTCTCTCTCCCTTGTCTCTCCTAGGGCACCCGGTGGCAAGGAAGGAGTTCTCCTCCTTTCTTCTCTTTTCTTCCCTTCATCTAGACCCTTTGGTGGCCGGCTATCACAAGGACAAGGAGGAGTCTTCTCTTCCTTTTGTGGTGCGGCGAGAAGAAGGAGAATTGAGGGTGGCCGGAGTAGGAGGAGAAGGAAACATTCTTGGTGGCGTCGGCGCTGCAAGCAAGAAGAAGTGAGGAGTTTTGGCCCGGTAGGGTTGGTGAAGGAGAGGTCTCTTCTTCTTCCTCTTCCTTGGCTGGCACATCCTTGGAGCAAGGAAGGGGGCCAGTGGCTTGAGGGGAAGGAAGTGTGGCCGGCGACGCTAGGTAATGGAAGGAGGTGAACTTTACTTATTTTTGGTTGGCACAAGCAAGATGCTGGTTGGTAGCCTTGGTGACTACGGTTCTTGGTAGATCATCGCCCACTCGACCTCCAAGAAGGGAGGGTCATATAGTAGAAGATCACGAGGTAAAAGGGAAGTTATAACTTCTCCTTTGGTTCCTTTGTTCTTTCTATCATTTCATGTGTTTAATTAATTATCATTGGATGTTAATTACTATTTAATTAATTATGATAATTATTTGTTTTGGACCCAGATGATATACACAAAAACCGGTGATCCACTTATCGTCTATTCCGCGGCCAATCGGTTGGACGAGATTGATCGCTAGAACAACTTGGTTGTTCAAGCGATCACTCGAATAGGTTAGCACGATGATGAGACGGTCATTTAGGAAATAGGTCTCCATTCTGATTGAAAAATTTTAATCCGTGGATATGGAGAGGTTTCCCATGCGCGACCCAAAATCAACGGAACCATCAATTTGACATGGAAGTCAAAATGTAACGCCGGACCATCTCATCTGCCTTTACCCACTTCCTATAACTTTCTTTCTTATCTTCACTAGAATCATCACTGGGCCTATCAGGGTAGATCTCAAAATGTACAAATTTGTACTCCTCTGTAGTGAAGATAATATCCAAATTTCATTTCCAATCAATGTAGTTCGGACTAGTAAGTTTATTTTCGTTTAAAATCACAGCAAGAGCATTGAAAGCCATAATGAAATCCTGAGAAACACATTGGTCAAAACATTATAATTTAAAATAATATTGATTCCTCAAACAATAAAATCTTAAATTCACCAACACCTCAAACACCGTGAATTTCATATGCCACGATAGTGTGGACGTATACTAATTCAAACATTTGTAAGAGTAGGTTTTACCCATTAATTTTATTATCTTGTCAATCTTACTTTTGACAAATAAAATTAATAGTTAATTTATCTTCGGCGATACAAATAATAACAGTGACTCCGATGGGGAGGATAATATTAATTGCATCTAAGTGTACACTATTACTTAATACTAAGTCCATTATATAGGATTATGTCCCTTCAGATGGAGAAGATCACATGCTCCTAAATAATTTCCTAAAATCATCCATAAGGAAGTTTGATCTAGTGATTCGCAAAACAATCTCATCTGATGTGGAGGAAGGCACTCAGAGCCAATGCGCAAGTTAGTTTGAATGCTTCACTTTCAAATCAGTAATGGAGGCCACGGGACTCTAAGATTCCCTCTCCCACCTAGTTATTTAAAACGAGGAATTTTCAAGCATGCAATCACAACAAGCATATCAAACAATACAACAATAAATATGAAAATATAAAATTTTCAACTATTATGGCTTTGTAGGTTCCATTGTTCTCCAATACACCTCTAGCCGATCATGCCATCTCGCCTCCTTCTTAGCCGCGCCTCCGGTCATCAAATAACGCCATGCAAGCAAGGATACAAGTCATAACAACAAAATTTAATTAACATCCATCGATCCTATACTCCACGAAGGAGTTTACATAAAATCTAGATCGAACCACAAATTAAAATTAGACGGCTAACATTGCCGTATTTAATAACAATTAAATACAGATAATCTCGTCAACCCCGAGGGTTCAAATAAACAATCATACACAATCACACATAACACAACCATAATAGTTGGAACTAATGTCTGCAACCACAAAGTTAGCTTTTTGCATATCCTACTATTATCCGACCTAAATTATATATGAATAATATAAAGGTAACCGAATCCAAAACACACAGAGCCGAAAAAATTTGCTCTAATACCAATTTGTTGGTGTGATGATCGATCGACAGCGGTTCAGTTCGATGAAGCCTTTCGATCACTGGTTCTTGTGTTTGATTCGGGATCCAAGAAGAATACGAATACAACTAGAGCGGAATAGAAACATATACTAGATATACCTCTCGATCTTCTATTGTATTCCTATCCTCCTGTTGAAAGTCGTGTGGGCGACGATCTTCGAAGAATCGTAGCCACCTCTCACTCTTCTTCTTCTTCCTTCTTGCGTGGCGTGCCCTAGCCGCCTCAAGCGCCGCACGCCGACAAAAAAACCCAGAAAAATAGGGTTTTTGATAGACGACATAAGAGGATTTATATATGCTACAATAGGGACTAAAAGGAGGAGTCGGTTATGGCCTCCTAATGGATTTTTTTTTATGTTTTCTATTTTCAACCTAAAAACCAACTTAAATCCGTTAATAATAACCCGATCCACTAAAGGGTTATTATTGAACTACCGCACCAACCTGATATTAGAATATGGGCTCCTTCCTATTATGAGTACATTATCTCCCCGTATTTAAGATATCATATGTCCATTAATTAATTGAATTACTAATAATTCAATTAATTAAGATATAACTCCAAGAGTAGTACCACTCAACTTTATTATCATGGTAGACCAAGTTCACCTGTAGGGTTTTCATGATAATCCATATGAGCACCTCAAGGGGACATCATCAGCATAAATAATTAGGACACGATATCCTTCTATAATCAACAACACACCATATAAATAATATTATTTCCCAATTTATCAGGCTTATTGATTTAACGAATAAAACTCACCCATTGGTAAATTAAAGAAATAAATACTAAGTATATATGCCCATTATTATATCGAGATTAAGAGCATGTACATACATAATAACAGAGGTCTTGTTCGATTATATAGTTAGTATAAATTGAACTGCCTCAAAACGGTCCTGCTCAATACATATAAAGTGCACTAGTGTAATTCTATAGTTAAGATAGACGAATATCAAATTACACTACAACTGATCCAATGGTTTGTCCAAATCCATCTTGGTTGTGAGCTATTACTTATACATTACAAGGAACCAATAACATGATCTTCTGTCTGACTCTACACACCATGTTATCTACAATATAAAGTAATGGACAACTGCATATATATAACAAATATAAAAATATAAACACATGACCACTGTGATTCTCATTCCAAAATAGATGTTTATACAAAAGCTAGGCTTATAGTATACATCCTAATAGGGTGGAGGCGACGCGCATGGCTTCGGTGGATCTGAGGGGAGGCGAAAATGGGTTGTGAAGTGGAGAAGAAGAAGGGATCTAATGGAATGGCGATATGCAATTTAGCGCCTAACCGTCACTAAATTGGTTCTCCAACCCTAATTTTCTAAATTCTTAGCAATCAACCCCTTCTCTAGTGTGAGTTTAATCTATTTGGTCCCTAAAGTATAGTGTAAACCCCATTTTCTTCGGCTTGGGTCCCAGAAACCCTAACTCTTCTCCAGGAAATTTTCTGCTCCGAGTCTAAAGTGTCCTATTTAACATCTAGTGTGTCATTGTTGGAGAAGTGTTTTGGAGTTTCTGGATCGCTTCAAAGTAGCACACATGAGCACAAAAGCTGTTGAAAATTGATGATGGAAGTGTGTGGTCGAAACCCCTTATAAAGGGGCATACGGGCGCCTGAGTGCCTTTAGGGGTGCCCCCAATGTCGCGATCTAGCCGCATCCCAATCCACTCCCTAGTCAAACCTTATCCTTCTTGGGTGCTTGAGAGCCTCTAGGGTGCCTCTGTTGCTGATGTGGCAACTCCAACTCAGCCTCACCTTGGATGAGTCACTCTCAAAGGGGCGCTCAAGACCTCTCAGGCACCTCTATTCCCGAGCACTCGAGACCTCATGGGCACCTGTGTTCTCGGGTGCCCTAGATCTGGCCAGTCCCCAAGTACTTCAGCTACAATACAGGGTTAGTCCGAATACAAATAATATAAAATAAGTGCATGTATGATAGCCTATGTTGTCCTATCCTGATTTTGGATTTTGTCTGAAATCCAAGGTTGGACCGATGCCTACTGTTCCCTCTTCTGGGGAACATGCCCTCACCTACTCATCTCTGGAGAATTTACATGTTGCCAACCGTCTCCTCCGATTAGACTTGTTCTCGACCTTTGAAGATTTCGAATCTTGAGACATTCGTACCTCGACCCACCCCTACTTCTGTTCATTGTCCTCACTCGGCTATGACTCCTTCTTGATCTTCTAGATTAGGTCTTTGGTGTGTAGGATCAAAATAGAGTGATAGAGGGGGGAAGGTGAATATCGCTTTAAGAAAATTTTTTGTATTTCTCAATAATCGAGTACACAACGGAAGTATAAGAATAAGCGTGGGAGAAGAGACAACAGAAAATCAAATCACAACACACTAACGCAAGTAGGTTTTACATGGTTCGGAGTCTTGACCGGCTCCTACTGCTAGGCCCACGATCCTTGATAAGCATGTGAAAGAGACAACGAAAAATCAAATCACAGCACACTAACGCAATTAGGTTTTACTTGCTTCGGAGTCTTGACCGGCTCCTACTGCAAGGCCCACGATCCTCTATCATTTACTTTGGACAATTCACTAATGATCAAAAGAATGTACAGCTTACAAAACTTAAGTGTGCAAAAAAAAAGCATACTAACTCCTTTGAATGACTTGAAAATCTTCACTTGGAGAGTCAGACAACATTTCGACGTTGTTAGAGCTTTGATCGCGCAACACACAGGAGAATAGAATGAACACAGAATGTTAATTGTTGTAGTGAAGTGATGCTCTCGACCCCTTTATATATTAGTCATTCAGGTGCCCTAGTCGCAGCATCTTGGGCCGCAATTCTATTCACTGCACAGTCAAATTTTATCCTGGCTTAGGCGCCCTAGTTCCTTTCAGGCGCCTGAGTGCCGACGTGGCTCCTCCACTCAACACTTGTCACGTAAGCTTGACCGTTGTACCAGCTCAGCCACCCGCTGCCAGCTCCCAGGCGCCTGAGTCCCATTCAAGCACCCTAGTCCAACTGGTTCAACTTTTTCAGCTGCAACAAGGGTTAGTTCCATAATATTATAAATATAATTAAAGTATACATGGATTATAGCCAGCGCTATCTTGGTCCTGACTTTTAGGTTTCATATGAAACCCTAGGTCGGACTGACGCCTATTATTTTCTCTTTGGGAAATGCATCCTCACCTACTCCTCTCAGGAGAGTGTATCTGTTGCAACCCAAAACCTCCGGTTGGACTTTTGCTTGGACTCCGAGGACCCGAAACTCAATGATGTTCGACCTCAACCTCGACCTGTCTCGACTCCTGTCCTCAATTTCCCCTCGGCAAAGCCTTCTGCTTGGTGCCTCAGACCAAGACTTCATGCTCAGCTTCACTCACCAAGTTTCGTTGCTTGATCCCTGACCAGGACTTGTTGCATGGTTTCACTCGCCCAGTTTTTGTTGCTCGATCCCCGACTAGGGCTTCTTACTCAACCCTTCAAGTCAAGACTTCTTGCCTAGCTTACCTAGGACTTTGCTGCAAGCTTCACAAGTTCATTAGTACAAACAAATCAGCATAACTTGAACCATTTGCCACTTATCAAAACAAGATTCGATCTAGTGCTTTCAGCGCCAATAATCTCCTCTTTTTTGATTATGGCAACCCAGTTCAAAAGTTAAGCAAAAAAATAGGTTTAAACAGGGGAAAAGATTTTTATCCTAAGCTCTCCCCCTTAATCAGTTATCTCCCCCTTGATACAATATTTTCAAAAAAAAACTAGACTTAGTCATTTTCAAATATAAACAGTTCAGAGACTAGGTGTATGTTTTTGAAAAACTGAAAAAAAAACATTTAAGTTTTTTGAAATACTTAAGTGCTTTTAAAACACATTTTAAAACTAAGTGTAGACATAAGTTTTCAAAATGCTGAAAAAATAGGTGCTAAGTATTTTGAATAAAGCACTTAGTTTTTGAATGAACGAACATAGAGGAAACGTTTTTAACACTTAAAAAAACATTTTAACAGTTTGAAAAAATATTTTGAAATTTTTTGAAACTTTTCAACCACTTTAGAACTCTTTTCATTCTCTCCCCCTTTACCATATATCAAAATCATAAAATATAAGGGTAAGACATATATTAGAGCATATATAAAAAATGACTAAGTATTAAAACAAATTATGTGTATTAGAGCGATTAAGTTTAAGTAAAATAGAAAAAAATGTTCAAGTTCAAGTCAAACCTAGGAACCTTCATTTTGAGTCCAAGTATGGAGGAAAAAAATTTTTGGAAAAAAATCTTTTTAGGCACCTGTCTAACCTATTAGCTACTTGCTGACTGCAATAAACATTAGTTTTCACTTGGGACAGTCAAGTCAAGTGTTTTTCATGAATCAACTAAGTTAGCCAGAATACTTGACTTGATTAATTTGAATTGTATTTATAGTGCCCCTAACTTGTTTCGATGCACTAAATTATGCATCTTAAGTCTAGGGCAATAGTCCTAAACATCTTAACCCAGTCTAGATTGTCAATCAAGTTAGTCCTAATGTGCTTATGAGATGCTGGCTACTAAAGCTATAAGAGCATGCATACTAGGGTTATGCCTAAGCTAAGTTCGTGTCGAAGAAGGATCCTAGTTTTGAAGGAGGTAGTTTTAAAGAAAAACTATGTTTCGAAAAATACATAAAGTTTTGAAGATAAAGTTTTGAAAATTTAAAGTAACGTATTTGAAACTCCTTTTTAAAAACAGAATTAAACTTTAAAATCTAACAAGATGAATAACCAAAAACACAAACAATAGAAAACCTACTCTACTAAGCACATTCTAAGCTGAAACAAAGCATGATCTAGTATAAACCATAGTCAGTCAAGATAGCATTAAAACTACATCCAGGTATACAAAGACAGTCAAACCATAGTCAACACAAGTCAGACCAAGACAACAGTTTGGTCAAAGAGTTAGGTGAATCAAAATACCAGAATCTCTGAATATCTAAGAGGAGGGACCTGGGTGACAGGATTGAAGCAGCTGCATAAGCTCGATGTGTCGCTCTAATACTGTTCGGGCCATCTCTGAATATCGGGTGTCTGACTCATCTCAAAATGTTTGGATCTGGGTCCCGAGATGGTGAACCTCTGTCTCAAGGAGTATCGGTCTCTGATCTATTGAGAGTGGAGGAGGCGGTGGTGGATCCTGCTGAGGTGGATCCTCCTCTAATGTGGCCTCGATCTCTGCAAGTGGGTCATCCTCGTCCTCCTGATCATCGGCTGGTCCCGCTCCCCTACTCCGCTTCCAGGCCAGGACCCCGTCATTACTAAACTCTAACACAACTAAGGAAAAGTGCCTAAATCCTATTTCGTTGCTTTCGGTCATCCGAGTGACCTGACCCCTAAGGACATCACATCCAAAGCATACAAATATCAAAGTTAGAAGGTGGCAATATGGAGTGCACACTCTTGTAACGACCCGGCCCATTTGGCAGCCCATTCGACGGCCCATTCGGTGACCCCTTATTTTTCTATGGGTCATCGACCGTCGACCGTCGACCGTGTCGTTACCATACTATGTCTTCCCACCGCCTGGTCGGTGGATTTTTGCCTTCCCAGGATTCGAACCCTAGACCCAGGCTTAAGTCTAGTTCTTTATGAATCCTTGTAACCAATTGAGCCTCAATTGGTTACCAGGATTCATAAAGAACTAGACTTATGCATGGGTCTAGGGTTCGAATCCTAGGAAGGCAAAAATTCACCGACCAAGCGGTGGGAAGACCTAGTATGGTAACAACACAGTCGATGGTCGACGACCCACAGAAAAATAAGGGGTCGCCGAATGGGCCGCCAAATGGGCCGAGTCGTTACATAAAAAAGGCGCCTTTTTATGTAACGACCCGACCCATTTGGTGGCCCTTTCGACGGCCCATTCGGCGACCCTTATTTTTCTGTGGGTCGTCGACCGTGTCGTTACCATACTAGGTCTTCCCACCGCCTGGTCGGTGGATTTTTGCCTTCCCAAGATTCGAACCCTAGACCCAGGCTTATGTCTAGTTCTTTATGAATCCTGGTAACGCGTCTCCAATTTGTTGGTACGAGGGTGGCGAAAAGAAGGAGATGGGAATTCAAACAGAATTCATCGACGACACCACCCGAGCCATACAGAGTATCCGCAAAGAATAGAGACTGCTCAGAGCCGACAGAAGAGCTATGCGGATCAGAGACGTAGACCCTTGGAGTTCGACGTCGGAGATTTGGTATTCCTCCGAGTAGCTACTATGAACGGAGTAATGCGATTCGGAAAGAAAGGAAAGCTTAGTCCGCGATATGTGGGACCGTACATGATCCTGAACAGAGTGGGCAAGGCGGCTTACGAGCTCGAGTTACCTTAGGAGATGTCTGCAATCTACAACGTGTTCCACGTGTCGATGCTCAAGAAGTGCATTCCCAGTACGGACAGAGTAATTGAGCCGCACGTCGTACGGATCTAGGAGGACCTAAGTTGTGAAAGCAAACCCATACGGATCCTAGATCGAGACGTCAAGAGACTAAGGAACAAGGAAATGCCCTTAGTCAAAGTCTTGTGGCAAAGTCAGCAATCTGAAGAAGTTACCTGGGAACGTGAGGATGATATGAAACGAAAATATCCCGAGTTATTTTAAGTTCGAGGATGAACTTTTCAGAAGGGAGGGTGGATTGTAACGCCCCAAATTTCCCTCTAGCGATGTAATAATGGAACATGTGGCTAAGAATAATATTATGAATAAAGAAATGTTAGGCATTATTGTTAGTGATATGAGAGAAGTGTCCTAAGACAATCGCCTTATGATTGTAACACATTTATATTAATAAATGATAATTCACTATTTGAGTATACATGCTTGTGTATTTGATTGGGATCTTAAACTCATCTACTAAATGTCCGCAATACAACTCACAGCATAAGAGAATTTGTGATGAGATCACAACTAGTGATTATCTCTAAATGCGCAAATGTGAAGTATTGAAAATATCCCTAGTCGATGAATTGATAAAAATGGACACCATCAATTCTGTTGAGACTAGCATGGGTTATTCTCTAATCAGCTGATTCTCACTGGCTGGTGACATTGGGATGTCCGGAGATAAACATGGATGCTAGTTAAGGGAACTAGTTCATTGGAGTGACTAGCTGTAAGACTTCATATGGGAATCTACATGTAGATATGTCAATGAAGATCTTACTGCGGCTTAAGTGCGATGTTCCTTTGACTTGCGGTGTTCAAGTCATCTTGGTCATGGAGACTTATACTTTGACATCTTAAGCAAGCATCTCCAAGGAGGTGTGGACCCAGGATGATCGGGTATAAGCCGAAGTGCCCGAAGATGTTTGAACAGCCTACAAAGGATTCACCACTCCTTGCGAGGAGATGTATACCCAGGCCTATCGTCGGATTGTTACTCAAAGCCTCTGGCCAGAGCATATCATGTTTAGAGTGAGAGTCTCTAAAATACATGAGAGTAATTAGAAATCCAAAGGACGAGTAAGACATTACTTGGGCTAGGTGTGACGTAGTCAGCCTAGTGGGGACTGACACCATAGACCGTGTCCTGAACCAAGTGGGTATAAGGTGGTGAAGGGAATGGGGCACGATTCATTAGAGCTGCTGAAGGGTTTCAGAATAATTTCTTCTGAGGTCAAACCGTTGATCTTTCGATTAATTGGGGATCATGATGTACTACTAGGTGCCACTCATGATCGTTCTATAATTTGTTGATTATAGACGGCCAACATAAATCGAAAGCCTATTTAGTCACACGCACTACGAGTAATCCGAGGGATTTAAAACGAGTTGAAAATTGGATTTTCCGATCAAGAGAAATAAGTCGAATCTGAGTTAGTCAGAGGCGCAATGGAAGCTAAAAAATGGCTAAGTCTTTTGAAGGCTTTTTGGGCGAATTAAATGAGTTTAATTCGCGGCGGTTCGGGTTGGTTTTGGCCGGCCAAAGAGGGTGTTAAACCCTCTTTGGTGGCCGGCCAAATAGAGGAGAATAAACCAATTTAATTGGTTTAATTAATTAAATAAATCTAGTACGATTTATTTTATAAATTATGGATAAATAAATTTGTATAAAGAAATTTATATATATAAATTTGTAGAAATTTATTCTTTTATGGAAGTTAAAATAATCCATGAATTGGGTTTATTTTAATTTTATAAAATCAATTATGAATTGATTTTTTCATAATAAGAAAGTTTATAAATTTCTTATAAAATTTATTCCATAATTTAAAGAGAAGAAGAATTAGTTTTTAGTATAAATTAGTTTATAATAAAGACTTGGTTTAAACGGAATTAATTCATAAGAATTTATAGGATAAATTTCTTATGATAAATAATTAGTTTTATTATAAAGTTAGTTATAATAAAATTCATAAGAGAATTTATAGGATAAATCTCTTATGATAACTAATTTGTTTTATTATAAATTGTTTATAATAAGACTAGGCTTAAAAGGAATAAGCAATAAGAAAATTTATAAGATAAATTTCTTATAACTAATTCCGTTAATTCGGTTTAGAGGGAGACTTAGCAAAGGAGTTGCTACTATATAAAGGAACCAAAGGCTAGCCCTTATTCCACACAATTAAGAGATTAATTACTCTCTCCCTCTTTCTCTTCTCTTCTCTCCTCCTCTTCTTCTCCTTCACATTAGGGCCGGCGCCCCATCCTTGTGGATTAGGGCCGGCGCACACAACCATCACCCAAGGGAGTTGGCGTGAGCTTTCAAGGAGAAGGAGAACCCGAACACGAAGAAGAAGAAGCGGATAGCGACTCCTCTCTTCTCGGAATTCGATTCCGTTACTTCGTTGGTTAGTTTTCCTAATTTTTCTCTTGTCCTTCTAGTTGTGCCTTCCGAGAATCTAGTAGTTCTCGTCGGCACAAAACTCGTGACTTTGCGAAGTCATCCCGAAGAGAACTCGGCGTGGACGCGAATAGAGGCGAAGCTTCCAAGGGACGCTACGGTTGGATCTCGTCCCTTTCTTCGAGTTACGCAAGGTACAAAAGTAAATTAGTTTACTTTTCGCAAACTTTTATTTCATGATTATGTCGATACACTATAAGGTTGCATGCTAGATACGAAGTTAAAATAATTTAGGAAATTATTTTATGCAAACTCTTCCGCTGCACGTAAAAATTTTGAATTTTACGAACTCGTATCCTTGTCGACATGCACCCGGTCCCAACAGTGGTATCAGAGCCGGTTAGTGTTCGACTTAATCAAATAATTGTTTTGTGGAAAACTTTGTCATGATCTCAATTTCGGAAAAAAATTTTCAATTATGGAAACTTTCAAATTATAATAAATTTTAGATTTAGGAATTTCAAAGTTTGGAAATCCTCATGAAATTTCGCAAACGTTTGAAATTTTCTATTTTCTGAAATTTTATAATAATTTCGAAATTTTCCCATATTTGGAAACTTTCCAATTTTGGAAATTTTTCTATTTTAGAAATTTTCCAATTTTGGAAATATGTAAGTTTTCTTTGTACCGGAAACTTGCAATTATTCTGAAAATCAATTTTCGAAATCTCGCAATTTTGGGCACTTTCTTTTAAGAAAGTCTAGACAAATTCATGGACAGTTAATTGACAATTAGATTTGAATTGGTTTTTAAATTGACAACAAAATTCTTTATTTTGGATTGAGCCTCGGGGAGCCGTCCAATTTAAAGTTAGTTGTTGTAATTTAATTTCCCAATTTTTAATTGAAATTGTCATGTTTGATTGGATTGAGCCTCGGGGAGCCGTCCAATTGGATTTACAACACATTACTTTTCTTTGGGTATCTGAGCCTCGGGGAGCCACCCTTAGAAAACAATTTGTTGTAATTAATTAAATCCATGAATAAAATATGTTTAAGAGGTGATGCTCTTACATATTGTTGTCTCCAAAATTAATTAGGAAAATGGTTTCCTATAGAGTTTCTTAAATGAGATTTTCATGAAAATAATATGTAGTTGAATTAAGGGATTTGTCTCTTAATTTAACAAGATTTGATTTAGAGAAATCAAAGTCTTGAACATATTATTTCCGAAATTAATTATGACAATTTAGGAAATTGTTTCCCAAAACAATTCCTTTAATAAAGTATGAAATTATGATTAGGAAATCCGGTTCCTAATTTAATTCATGAGACTTGATAAATTAAGTCACATACATACTTTATTAAGGAAATCGTTAGTCATGACATAATTTTATGTCATGAATGTGCTTAAAAGAATGAGACCCAAAACCCCTTACAAAATATTAAGGCCAACACCTTCCATTAATATGGTTAGAATCGGAGTTTTGTTTCTCGCTTGGGTTGATGGACACATCCATGCCCGACTTGAACCTCAACATGTTCAAACCATGGAATTAGTTTATGAATAATATAGTTCGAGTCAGAGGTCAATCATTAGTTTTGGTTGTTGGACACATCCAAGCCTGACTAAGCGGTTGAATGAGCTCCAACCATATTAAAACTATTTCTTGATTAATGGGTCAGCCTTAAGCTTGGAGCATCGATTTGTTGTGCCACAGCCAAGGTCGATGTAAAGAGAGGTGCAGTTGGGTGCTATGTATAATGATACATACTTGTTAATGAGTTAACAACCCAATGATTTATGCAAACATTCAATTAGTTGATAGCATAATGTGATAGTTACATATATGTGATGTGTAATCGGTATAATTACCTACCTTCATAGCTAAGAAGAACTTGATGGCCACAGCCATGGTTGTTCTTATCTATGGTTGGATATCAACCTATTTGGAGATGTTCCTACGATCTCCCGAATTGATAATAAGGGTGACTCAATTCGTAAAATAAATAGGATTTAATTTATGTATGTTGATACATTCTTTAATAAATCTTCTCACATAATCTCAATTTGTATTTCTAGGTTAATCACTCGATCATGTCTTCTCTGAATTTGCGTTCCATCTTGGACACCAACAAATTAACTGGGCCTAACTTCATGGACTGGCTTCGAAACCTGAGGATAGTCCTCAAGGCAGAGAAGATTGCTTATGTCCTTGAAAATCTACTTCCCTCAAATCCTCCAGCAGATGCAACTCCAGACCAATTGGTGGCCTATCAGAAACATGTGACCGATTCTGAACTTGCAAGTTGCATCATGCTAGCCTCTATGATACCTGAGCTGCAAAAGCAGCATGAGCATATGGATGCTTATACCATCATCTTCCATCTTAATGAGTTGTTTGAAGAGCAGGCGAGATCCGAAAGGTTCGAAGTCTCCAGACTCCTCTTCACAACTAAGATGCAGGAAGGCACTTCCGCCTCGCAGTTTGTGCTAAAGATGTTGGGGTACATTGAGCGACTAAACACACTCGGTTTTGCAATGGATCATGAACTAAGTATTGACTTAATTCTGAGTTGTTTGCCCAAAAGTTATTCGCAATTTGTGATGAACTATCGGATGAACAAGCTGGAAACTACCATTCCTGAGTTAGTCAACCTGCTGAAGTCTGTAGAGCCTTCTGTAAAGCAGGAACAAAAGGCAGTTCTGTTAGTTGGTTCCTCGAAGAAAGGTTCTAAGAGGAAGGCCAAAGAACAGAATAAGGGAAAGAAGAAAAAGGCTAAAAAGACTGAAAAGAAACCAAAAGGCACTTGCCATCATTGTGGCAAAGAGGGTCACTGGCGAAGAAATTGCAAAGTTTATCTTGAGTCCTTGAAGAAGAAGGCATCCGATGCCCCGTCCTCTTCAGGTATCTTCGTTATTGAATGTCACTCTATTTCCTCAAATACCTGGGTACTTGATACTGGGTGTAGCTCACATATATGTAATGACATACAGGGGCTAAGGAATAGAAGAAGACTCGTCAAGGGAGAAGCAGATTTGCGAGTTGGAAATGGAGCAAAGATTGCTGCTGTTGCCATCGGAACATACTTGCTAAAGCTCCCGACTGGACATATCTTAGAACTGGATAATTGTTATTTCGTTCCTTCGTTAATAAAGAACATTGTATCTATTTCATGTTTGAATGAAAAAGGTTATCATTTGACTTTTAGTAACAATTGTTGTTACATAACTTTAAATGGTGTTCTTTATGGGAATGGAACTTTGTGCAATGGCATCTACACGTTAGATTTATCCAGTGACGTTTTCAATATCGAAGTTAGCAACAAACGTGCTCGAATAGATAATCGAATAGACTCCTACACTTGGCATTGCCGTCTTGGCCATGTAAGTAAGAAACGCATGACCGAATTGCACCGATGTGGAATTTTGGAATCATTTGAACCCGATTCATTTGATACATGCGAATCATGCTTAAAAGGCAAGATGACCAAATTACCCTTTTTCGGAAAAGGTAATCCAGTGGGAGAATTGCTTGGTCTAATACATACTGATGTATGTGGACCAATGTCAACTCTTGCACAAGGAGGCTATAGCTACTTCATCACCTTTATCGATGATCACTCACGATTCGGGTACGTGTTCTTGATGAAACATAAATCTGAAGCCTTTGAGAAATTCAAAGAGTTCAGAAATGAAGTAGAGAAACAGCTTGGCAAAAGTATTAAAATACTTCGATCCGATCGGGGTGGTGAATACTTAAGTCAAGAGTTTCAAGATTATCTAAGGGACAATGGGATATTATCCCAATGGACTCCGCCATACACACCACAGCATAATGGTGTATCTGAGAGGCGAAACCGAACCTTGATGGACATGGTTAGGTCGATGATGAATCATGCAACTCTTCCAAAATCCTTTTGGGGTTATGCACTTAAGACAGCTGTTTATTTATTAAACAGAGTCCCGACCAAGGTAGTCTCTACTACTCCATATGAGATTTGGAATAGTAAGAAACCTCACTTAACTCACCTTAAGATATGGGGTTGTCCCGCTTATGTGAAGCGGGTTGTATCAGACAAATTGGATGCTAAGTCTGATAAATGTCTATTTATTGGATACCCTAAGGAAACGAAGGGTTACCAATTCTATCATCCCTTGGAACAAAAGGTGTTTGTTTCAAGGCATGCTGTATTTCTAGAAAAAGAATTTCTTTTACAAGAAAACAGTGGGAGTGGCATTGAACTTGATGAAGTTCAAGAAACTCCAATAGACATTACAGAGACACCGAGTCTAGGCCCACAACCGATAATTCATGATGATGAGCTATCAGTTGAACCTAAAACTACACCACCTCTTCGTAGGTCTGATAGGACACGCAACATCCAGAGAGATACGGATTTCTGTAAGTGAATCGAACGACGTGTTGCTCATTGGCGATGACGAACCTATCAGTTATGAAGATGTTCTGAAAAGTTCAGAAAGGGACCAAATGGCTTGAAGCCAGAAGTCGGAAATGGATTCCATGTACGAAAATCAAG
>JAGFNQ010008623.1:0-25306 GCA_024364735.1 Boesenbergia rotunda | reverse complement strand
CACAGGGAAAGAAGTCTAGGCAACCAAGAGTGTGCCTAAATTGAAGTGTCTTTCAACTCAAATTTAGGTTTCCATACTATATACTCCCAACTTCATCTTCCAATTTAGTACTTTCACATTCTCAGTTTTCTGAGAAAAAAGAGGGACAGATTTAAATTTGGAATTGTAGCTTCTGTTCTGGTGCATTCTATGTACTCAGCTATTATCGTCAGATAGAGTGCTTGTCCAATTTTCTAGTTCTAAAAATGTGAGACATATTTAAATCATTGGTTTAAGTTATCATTTATTGTACAATTAGTGCAAATCATATGGCAAGGTCAAATGGATAGTGATTTACATGAAATCACACATGAATTGTGCTAGTTCTTGTCTATGAACTTATGCACTCAAAACTAGCATACATTCTTGATCGAGGAGAAAAGTTTGAGTTTTGATAATTATCAGTGACCACGTATCTGCTACGCATTTTACAACCATATTCAATTATTAATAAACTTGGGATATGAACCACTTGTTACCACAAAGTACACACTATCTGGTGGTTTAAATACTAGAAATGTTTTCTAAGCATAAGGGAAATGAAGTATTTAGCCAAACAAATACGTGATAGAGATGAATACCTGTTTCTTCCAATTTATTAAAGAAGATCTTAATGAAGTACTGAAATCTGTAGAATCCATGGGGTCCTTAATTTCAACAATAACACCTCCATGCTCATCATTGACAGCAGTGAGCAAAGCAACATCTTCATCATTATCAAAGTGCAATTTTGGAGCCAAAACAGATGATGAACTGGTCGATATCGACATTGTTCTCTCTTGAATGGATTGTTGCTTCCCTTTAAGATAAAGCAAGAAAATTTCCAACCAAGGATCAAAATGTTATTTAAATCTATAGAATGATTTCTACTGTTGCATCAAAAACTAAAGATATTCAGATTAGCAGAAAAGTGTTAAATATTTGAAAGAAAATTTCTTTATGATACAGTGGATTTACATGCTTGTCATGCCTAGAAGTATAATATATACCCGCGTGACTCAAGTTAACACCAAGAGATGGTATCACCTAAGCTCAATCTTTTGTGTCAATATTCATGTATAAAGAAATAAAGTGGGTAAAATATCCATTAGTGCAACCAACCGTCAGATAGAAGGCACATGTATGACAAAAAGAGACATGCAAACATGAACCAATCCAAGGAATAATAGTAAAGCCAATTCAGGAGTTACATGTGTTGAAAAGAGTTGATGCAACCCAGAGCCATAAGAACCACTAATGCTTAAGCAACACAAGGCAAGGGATTGTTGGAGGAGCTCACTTCCAAGGGCTATAAAAGGGAAGAGGTGCCAATCATTAGGGTTATAAGAGGAAAGAGCTCACTTCCATCCCCATTTCAGTCACAAAGATCAAGCCATTTAATTAATCCAAGCTTCATTGTGCATCATGATTCGCCCAATATGCATCTTTTATCATCCTAAAACTGAACCTAACCAACTTGACTGAACCTCCAAACAACTCGGGCTAGTTGGCATTCACTTCATCCCTTCCTTTTTGACTTTAGCCAAATTGGTTCTAGTTCGAGCAAACCATATTTGACCTAACCTAAACTTGGTCAAACTCCACCTAGCTTGACCTCTTTTGGCCTTATTCCCAATTGAGGTCGAAGCCACTTCTTAATAACTGAGGTCTAAGCCACTTCTTATTAAATGGCTAACTTACTGATGTTTGTTGTAAAAATAGCACAAATTTACAAATTTAAAGAAGCTTCATAATAAGAAGGGGCATATTGAAAGATGACGGGATCCATATTGAAGGGGATGAATAAAGGCCTACATATATAGATCCTTTAGTTGATGGCATGGGAAAGAGAATTACAAATAATGAATTGATTGCAAGAAAGTTGGTAGTCCATCGAGAAAATGGTAGCTAAGGAAAAAAAATCAAGGATGACTAAAATCTACCAAGGTAGGGTCTTGACTTTTGTGTCAGCTAAAATACAAAATAATTTCCCAATTATAATAAAGTTTCCATAACATGTACAATTGAAACTTGAAAGTAAAGAGGCGACATGAACTTCCAAACAAGACCGTTTTCAAAGAGAGGAGTTTCACTCAGCCAGTTTCCTTCCTTATCCTATTTTTTGCCCTTCAGATTGACTGTGTCAGTAAGATCAACACTACGGAGGGATACGAGAAAAGATAGACAGTGATAGTTCCAATTTACTAAAAAAGTATCTTTTACCATCTTTAATACAACCGTAGTCCGTCCCGTAAATAATAACTTGTAAAGGAAAGTATACACCTTAGACTCCGTTACTCGAAAGGACAGATAAGGAACGGATTAGAGATATTTGCCTTCTTTGCGAAGGATACCCAAAATCGGACAGAACGAACCCAATCTCGGAAAATATCAATTCCACAGTCCCCGGAGCACGCCCTCCACTGCCCGCAAGCCCAACGGCGAGTTCGCAGCCTATTGACGAGCTTGCGGCAGTCGGCTGGCCAGCTCGTGGCCAGTCGACTGCCGCAAGCTCGAGGCGGCCGGCTGGCATCGAGCTCACGGCGGCCAGCTGGCTGCCAGCTCGCATCGGTCGCTTGGTGGGCTCATAGGCTACTCGCGAGCTCTCCACCGACCGCAAGCTTTCCACCGCCTCGAGTGCAGTGCCAGGAGTCCTTCGGTTTGCACTTTTTTACCCCATCCTTCACACAGGTAAAAGGTTGATCTTTTCTCCTCTTCCTTTTTATTTCCGAAGCAAATCCTTATCCCTAATCCATCCCTCTGACCATTAACGAAAATTTTGATCTTTCAGATCTTGTACCCAAAACTAGCAGAACAGCAAGAGCAACGGCGGCGACAAACAAATCAACGGAGAACAATATCCAGCGAGGAGACAGCCAGAAAACCCTAATCGAAGATCCTAAGCAAATAGAAACCATATATACGAGAAATCTCCGCGATTCGAAAAAATTAAAGGAACTCACCTTTTCCCGGACAGTAAAGGAGCTGGCACTCGTACCGGAATGCTCTTAGGCGAAGGCGACTCTGGATGTCCAAAGGCTAAGCCAACGCACGCTGAAGCGTCTCCATTTTCAGCTTCATAGTAAGGGTGTCAACGCCGCAAAGGGCGAAGAAAAAGGGCAGTAGGTGGAGGGAAGTGGAGAACCATGGACGGTTGCGGGTTGCCCAATGTGCTCTCTATTTATGGGTTTTAAAAATTCAAATAAACCTCTTGATATGGCAAAAATCAAAAGAAGCCTCAAATTATCAAAAGGACGTCATCATCAAATATTTTTGAAAATGAACAAAGAATAATAAATGCTCTTTTAACCTTGGGTGTGCGCCCCCACGGGCTGGATCGGATGGTAAGGCGCCTGGTCGATTTGGTCGAGGTCACAGGTTCGAGGGTCGCCAGTTGCGCACAGGAATAAAACCCTGGTCTGCTGGCATTAATTCCCTCGACCCCAGGCGCCTCACCACACCAGACATAACCGTGATTTACCTCCTCCGTGTTGGTCCTGGGGCGGGCTGGCGGGGGCCACTGAGGTGGCGGATCCACCTTTTTTTGGTCTTTTAACCTTGGGTGTGCTCTCGAAATTATGGTGTAGCGGAAGGACGAGTAATTATCATTTTAAATATTTACGATTTGATCCTTAACTACGACGTATTTTATAAAAAAAAATTCATCAAATGGAGCATGAGAGCTTTTGGACCGTCCGCCGTGAGTACTTCCCAATTTATCCCTGGCAGCCAGTAGAAAATTTTCGTGGGACCAGACTTGTCACCCGAGGTTGGATGTTACCCAACCTCGTTAATCGTATCTTTTAACCTTGGGTGTTGCTATCTTAGGAGTCCAAATATAATAACATCACCGTCTTTTTCATGCGCTAGCTATAACATCCGAGTTAGTAATTTTCATAATTTACCTCTTTTATATTGACCCTAAGATGAATTGACAGAGACATCGAAGGTGTACAAATTATTTTTACCGCCTTTGACATCAATGATTAATTTTTTTTCTAACCACAATAGTTAATTTTTTTTTCTTTTAACCTCGATGGTACTATTTGTTTTTTAAAAATCTATGTATTTTACCTTCAGTTCAATTAATCCAGGGATGGATCGTCGATATCGATCGTCCACCAAATAAATCATAAAGCTACTTCTCAATGCCTTATATTTTTCATCCACATAATATAATTAAATTTAGACTATATTTTTTAAATAAAAAATAATTAATGAAATTTAATAACATCCAAACTTGGACGATCAAACCAACCCCATGATACGTGAATCTTTAATTAAGAGCCATAAATAAATAATCATAATAAAATATTAATAATATTAAATATATAATATTAAAAAAATAATAAGAAAGAGATATGGACAAAGCAGTGATCCACACCGGGTCCCACGCGCTTCCATTTCTGAATCCTGACAAACTAACAATTATTTCGTATTTGACTTTGACCAATCAATCATTAGTTTCTTCTTTCAACTTCTTTCTAAATTAAAATATAAATTAATTTGTAATTTAAAATCTAAAATCTAAATAATTATATTGCAAGTTGCTCTTGTTAATTATAATTAGTGGTGAGTTTAAATGCTTAAATATTCATAATTGTTCCAAAATTCAAATACCATCAAAATAACTCGTAACTTTGAAATCTAACAAAAAGGAAAATCTATCAGTGAAAGGTGACAGGCATGATCTGATCTACGTCCACTGATTGTTCATGGTAACAAGTCAAAACTTGGATTCTCAAGTAAACGCTACTTGGTGCTTTAATTCCACACCGATATTAATTAGCACCTAAAACTCTCATTAATAGAATAAACTTGAAGAGATCAAGTAAAAGACTTGGAAGAAAATGAATCAAAACACCTAAAACTTGTTTAGAAAAGTCTTTATTTATTAGTTTAAAGGGGAGAAAAATGTAAATCAATAAAATATTTAAGCTAGCCATATTATTGATGTCATTATTTAGTTTTTTAATCTTATTAAAAATAAAATTCATATTGGAGTTGGAGATCAGTTTCACATTTCAACTAGATTTGGAACTCAAATAAAAAAATATAAACGTTCTCAAAAGAATTGGTCAAACAGTTCAGATTTTACCAGAATTGGTCAACTATCATCAGCTTCTATTATTTTTTTTCTAAAATTTCTAGAGTCAAATAAGACCAGTAAGATATTCCTGTGGAATGAATCCACTGAATTGGTCAGTTTGTCTTTAAATATCACACGTATCTTTTACAAAACATTGCAAGCTAATAGAAATCAATTTCATCAATTTTCATTATTTTCCCTCAAATATTCAGATTTAAATAAGCCTAATTAGGCATACCTTTAGATGGAATCGGTCAGTCGATTGGTCGGTCCGGATCTTAAAAAGCTACAATTAACATTCTTAAAGATACTGCAAGCAAAAGGAGAAAAAGAGCATAAGCATGGAACACAATGCTGCACAAGAACCACCTCTAAGCATCTCACAAAGCCAACAGCAAAAGGTATACACAATCATCTTTTAAATCGGAGTGCTCGAAAATCTGAAACTAGTAAGCATTCTAACCTTCCAATCCAATGTCAATGATGATCTTTAGTCAGCATTATGATTGAACGCCATCCCTGTTGTTTTGATTCAGAGAACATATTCAAACATGTAAGATCATATTGGGACTCACTCGCAGTCTTGATATGGAAACCATAATGTACGCTGTTTTAGTCGGTTTCTTGGTCTTGCTTATCAGAAGGTTGCCCCAAGTATTCTTCCTCAATTGTTTCCTTCAGAACAAAAAGTCGTTGGATTACCACTGGATCACTCATTTTCCTTGCTTCTGTCAAGTCTGTCTCCTCTTTATTTAAATGATAGGCGTCGAGCATTATCTTAATCCATTTGTGCAGCTCCTTGGGAGTTCTGAGAAACAAAGAGAGGCATCAAGGAAAGTTCGATTTCAGATTACACAACAAAACTAAATTAAGGATCTGACTACAAGCTAATGGTGTGAGATTTTACATTGGGTGGGAGGCAAGAAGACAATTACTTACGTGTATATAACATCAGTAAGTTTGGCATCGCACTCATCTCCGGGAGAGAAAGCAGTGGCAAGTGCCATAAATCGCTCTTCAGGATCAGTTATGTTCAGCAAATACTTCAATAACTTAATGTCAGGGGGCGCAATGCTTTTGATGCTTTTTTTTGTTGCCATATATATGTGATGCATAACGTCTTTAACCTGCAATGATGAACAAATACTCTATCTACAACCGAATAACAAAGATGAAAGAATAATAAGATTATACTTAGTATTTTTTTTCCTGCTTCTTTGGCTGAACAGACAGCAAAAGGAATTCATAGTTTTTTTTTTTGGCTATATATGCGAATAACATGTAAACCTCGCAAAATTTCCAAGTCTCACCTCGTTCCTGATTGTGGTGGATTCTTTTGCTGCTGCCCAAGTTCTATTTATCAGAAGAATCAAGGACGAGTCCAGTTCCTTTGCCTTAGCAAGTATCTTAATCTTTTCACATGCTTCGTCCAAGGAAGGGGAATTTAGAATATCATTGAACTTTGATTGTGCTGTTTCCAGTATCTCAGCATTTTCAATTGTGTTGTCGTATGCACTTACGGCAGACAAGCATTTAGCTCCAAGCCTGGCTATTCCTGCATAAGAAGCATTTGGTCATAGGCATTTCTTAAGATCCAAGTTTAGAAGGAAAACAACATACATCACAAAAGGTTGCTGACAGTAATTGCAAGAAGATAACCAAAGTCTAACTGAAATAAATTAGATGTCAAACATACAAACAGTATCAGCTTTACAATACATCTACCGACACACCTAGAAGTCACCAAATTGATGAAATGAGACTGCTTACAAAACCTCAATAATAAAGTATCCCTTTGACACACACCCATTAGAATTGCAAGAATTATGAATTGCTTAATTCAATATGAAGAAAACGGAAGAGAGACAAGTGGGTTCTATTACCTTAAAAACTAATAATCAAAACAATACAAGGAAAAGAAAGCGTGCACAGGTTTGTTTTGACCATATGTAGCAAAGAAACCAAACAAGTCCCGTTTGTTCTAGAGGTTCAGACTCTCACGATAGTTAAGCCAAACACTTCTCCTTGTTTCTTCTCGAGGTTCAAACTCTTAGGATAGTTATGCCAAACACTTACTTGTTCATTCTAGAAGTTCGAACTCTTAGGATGGTTGTGGCTCAGTAAATATCATCAGTGAAATTATTCTTGGCAAAGACAACGTAAGAAATTTCAAAATCATGTTTGGCGTATCAAGGAAGGAAATCATGTTTTCCATGTCAATTAAAATGTTGGTTTCTAGAATATAATGATTTAAGACATGAATCAACCTAGTTACCTTTTTAGTCAATAAGATATAAGTTTATAATGAACAATATCTTGGTCTGTGAAAGTTAGCAATCTCATCTCCTACATGGGGATTCATAATCCCACTCCATATGAGAATTTAAGTTTCATCAACCCATCAAGCAAGGGAACCAATCATGGTGCATCCCATTAAATCCCATAGTACTGGGGAAAAAACTTCCATTTAACAGTAGATAAGGTAGCAAAAACCACATTTATGGAGCCCTTTGGAGGCTGACCAACTAGATGTGAAACATTATTTAGCATGCAAATCTAATTACCATCGCGATCCTCCAGGTTGTCAAGGGATTCTTGTAGTATATTGAGGTGATGAAAGAAGTCACTGGTGAATTTGTTTCTTCTCTGCGCAACAATAGCATTAATGTCCAGAGGATTTTCTTGAATCTCCTTGAGAAGTTCCATATGCTTATCTACTTCGTCATCTATCTGTGGTCAATGTGAAAATCAATCAGAAGGAAATCAAACATCTTCGAGGAACACAAACACATTAAATTAGTGAATATAGATTAATGTCACAAATTTACCAATAGTTGCATCTCAATTTCATTCTTGCACTGTAATTTTAAAATGACTCATTTAGCATCATGACTGAAAAATGTGCAACATTTGCATCGAGCTTAATAGCAAACAGTAAAAAGATCAAGTAGAGAGGGCAAGAGGGGTGTTTACCTTCTTCATTTTCCTGGCAAATGATATCAACTTCTGCTTCATAACTGGATCATTTTCAGTATTTGCACGTACTAGACATCGGTCAAAGAAATTGACCCTGTACTTCTTCCAATCATCCCTAAACACCAAGATTTTCCTCCAATCCTTTGTTTGTTGTTTCTCGTGCATAAAGTACTCGATCATTTTGTCACAGAACTGTGTCATAGTGTACCCATTTGCAACTTCAACTTCACTTTGCTTCTCCAAATTGTCAGTGACCGAATTACTTGCCACACAATCTGTAGTTTCAAATTTTGGTTCAACATTCCACAATAACTATCTAATCCATCATACATGACAGAATTTAAAGCACTATTCCTGATAATCATAATTTAAAAATCAACAAATCAATATACAAAATAATGGACATGCTGGGGTTTTTATTTTGAAATTCAAGATTAAAAACATAGTTCAGATTTTAATTTTATTTAAATTTAAATTTTGAAAAAAAAAAATACTACTTTTAAGCAGGATACAACTCTACTCTAATAGGTGCCTTACAAGGCTTTTGCTCTTTATGTCAAAGAACCATGCCCTAGGGTCCTCCCTCTATCCTTCTTTTTCCATATTTTCATTATTATATTATTTGGTTGTTCAACATTCCAAGGATCTAAGGCAGACTTCCATACCAATGAGTCGGCAATAGAGGTAACACTTCCATATTATGTGGATTTGATATTCCTTTCCTTAGGATTGTTAATTCAGGCTTGCCACCGGATACATTTTCTCTAATTTTACTTACTTCTGCCCATTATATTTGTTAATTGTTTCATCATATCTCTTGTTTTAAATAAGATCAAATGCAACTTTATCTTTCATTCAATGAAATTGAAATTGCTTCAATACGATACCAACAAGGCGCTGACCTACGGGAAGGGAAATGTGATCAAATGAATTATAATCCCTACACATAATTTTCTAAAACCTATCATCTTAACTTAGAACAAAGGGAAAAATTTACATTCTAGGATAACGAAAATCGAGATACAAAATTTAAAAAAAGAACAGGAATGGTCACCACATAACCAGAGCAAAAGTTCATTATCCATAAATTCTAAAATTTGAGAGGAAAAAAAACGAAAGAAAAAAAAAAAAAGGAACAGCCATGTCTCAAGGTGGCGTTTTCAAGTTAAACTAGCTAGGCATTTTGGCAAACACACTATAAGCAACAGCACGCCAATCGGCAAAGCACCTCAACAGAGTGTAAAAAAGGAAAAGGGTGGCGAAATCTTACTCCGAAGAAGTATAGGGAAGTATCTCCGCCGTAGTTTCCTTTTGCCGCTGCTGCCGCCATCAGTGTGCGGTGTGCTGGTGGAGGGGAAGAGGGCACTAGAGCAGGAAGAGGCGGCGAGAGGAGCAAGGCGCACGGCGGCATGCTTACAAGAAGCGAGCGATGGACGAGGGAGGAGGCGAAAGGAATCGCGCTGGGGGATGGGAATTCCCAAAGCGAGCATCTTCGGGCCGCTCATACTCTCCCTGTTTCAGACTGTTCTCTGCTTCTTCAATTACCCACTCATAGAGCCGGTTTAGTTTTGTAATTATGAAATAAAATAAGGGGCGATGTGCAAAAATGGCCTCTCTTCCATCTCTCTCCTCTGCCGTTGAAGCGGCGGAGCTGCCGGCGTCGGCGATTGGTGGGCCATAAGGTTTGCCCTGGCCCTCTTCCTCGCTTTGCGATCCGATGTGTTCCTCAGTGGATCTCTCAGTAGTTTCCGTCATTTATCCTTTGGACGGATTGACGAAGGAATGATTTTTTATCGAGTATAATTAAATTTGATTCGATCGAAATAAAATCTAATCCAACCTCGATTTGCTTTTGAATCAACATAATTTTTATTATCATACCGATCTGATAGATTTTATTCGACCTAAATCTAGGGGGGGGCGGAACGAAAAATTTTATTTAGGGGGTATAATTAATAGGATAATGATATGCTGAGTGAAAGAGGTGTGAGTGAATATCTTAGGGAATGATGTGGCAGACGCGTGTAAACTTCCACGTCAACGCCCTCGCGTGAGTGAATGCGCCAAACCCTAAATTGAAAGTTAATCCTGCCGATTCTTCATTTCCCCCCGCACGAAAAGATTCTCCTTCTCGCTCCTCTCCTCAGCTGACGATTTAGGGTTTGCTCCCCTATCGACGATTTAGAAAAGCTCCTCCGTTCACTCACGCCTCTCCTCGCTGACTGCCGCCACTCCATTTCCCCCGCTTTCGCTAGAAAAGCTCCTCTGTTCTCGTCCCTCTCCTCGCTGACTGCCACCACTCCATTTCCCACGCTAGAAAAGCTCCCCCATTCTCGCCCCTCTCCTCGCCGACTCTTTCGTTGCTCCCGTGTCGCTCCTCCATCAAGGTTCGAATTTGATTGCCCTTTTATTCCTCGACGGGTTGCGATTCACGGATTTTGATCGCCCTTTTACTCCTCCATGCTCATTGCTCGTGCTGCTTTTTGTTGATTTGAGTTTTCACAATGGTTTAGGGTTTAGGAAACTCAAAGCAACAAAAAGAAATAGTCACGTAACTTTCGATTTTGTTGTTTTTCTTTGCTTTGAGTTTTCACAATGGTTTACCGTGCTCGCTGCTCATGTTTTAGTATTCAGAATGAATAATTGCCCAGATTCTTCAATTGGTGCATTTAAGTAACGTATTTGATACTGGAACTAGATAAGCTTTCATGCTTCTTAAACCATTGATGTATATGTTTACAAATTTGTATTAATCTTTAAATTTGAATGTGTTTGCTTAACTGTTCATTATCCTTATCAACTTGTCAGCATCGTGGTTCATATATGTTTACAAATTCAACTTGTCAGCTTCGTGGTTCATATATGTTTACAAATTTATATTAATCTTTAAATTTGAATGTGTTTGCTTAATTGCTCACTGCCCTTACCAACTTGTCAGCTTCATGGTTCATATATGTTTACAAATTTGTATTAATATTTAAATTTGAATGTGTTTTCTTAGCTGCTCATTGTGGTTCAATAAAGCTTCCTCAGCTATTTACTGCCCTTTTGAGATGAAAAAACATTGCAGGAAAAAAAGAAAGATAATTCATGGCAGCCGGCTCTTCATCATTATCATTTTTCAATCGGATGCTCCTCATATATTATATTATTGTGGGTTAAGAACTACTTTATGGACATCATGGAAGGAAACTAATCCAGGAAGGCGATTTTTTTCATGTCCAAAATTTAGAGTAAATTTATGATATAATAACATAGGTAACATCAAATGTTATGAATTTTTTTAATTATTGGGTTTTCATTAAGTTTATTTCAAATTCAGAAAAAGGGATGTAGCTTCTTCTTATGACATGACCCAGAAAAATTGTCAGAGAGAACGAAAGAAATTATTAATAATTTGAAGAGGGATAACAAAAACTACAATTGGAGATTAGTGAATTAAAGGCATCTACTAGTTATGAGGGTGCAATTGAATACAATGATTTGATGAATGACGTTAACAACAATACTGTTACTATGAGGTTGAGTGCTGAAATATTTTCACTGAATAGGAAGTTTAGAATTGCTCTCTTTGTAGTTGTATTTACTTGGATTATGATGATTTTAAGTTGGTTGATGTAATTTGTTATATGCAAAAACAGATGTAATTTTAAGTTAATGATTTTAAGTTGGTTGATTTTAAGTTGGTTGATGTAGTTCACTGAAATATATAATTTGATGATTTTAAGTTGGTTGATGTTCACTTTAATAGTGTTTATTTATGTTATTCTTCTTTGACTGGGCTATTTATGAATAAAATTATGTCATTATGTGTTATGAAATATCTTTGTAGTAGTATGCATGCTCATAACTGGAATATCTTTGCTGCAGTCAAAACTGGTGTCTTAGTTCTGCGTGTTTTGGTTTCTTTGGTTACTTAGCTCCTTAATTTTACATTGCTTGTTCCGAAATATAGTTTCTAGGAAAAAAGAAACAATGAGTTTTGCTTCTGCAATGATATGCGAATTAGTATTATGCTATGGTTAAATTTGTATTTAACCTTATGTTATATTTTCCTTTCCAGTTCTCCCATCTGGCATGGGTTCATCAGTGCATGCTATCCTGGGCTTGCAGTGCTATCCTGGGCATCAGTGCATCAGTGCATTTAACCTTATGTTAATAAACGCATTGCTATAGAAGCAAACTTGCATCAGTGTATTTAACCTTATGTTAATAAACACATTGCTATACAAGCAAACTTGCATCAGTGCATGCTAATGCAAAAGGCAACCACATGCCAGATGAAACGATGAGACGATGAGGCATGAACAGGACACTGACAAAGCTTGATAGACAAACTACCAATTGAGGCATTACAAATTCAAGAAGGTTTAGATACTGCCAATACAATACAATTGAGGTATTACAATTCAAGAAGGTTTAGATAAACGTAGTTGGAAGACGCAGCAAACTGCCCATCACACCCATCTTCTGCCTTGGCCACAACAAATTGCTCCATCATTCCCATCTTCTGCCTTGGCTTGATGTAGCAGAACAACACAGTTGGAAGAGGAAAGTAGCTTCACCTTGAGTAGTTTCACCAAGCAGCTTCACCTTGAGCACTCTCCGACTGAACAACGCAGTTGGAAAGCAAACCAATAAGCATCAATTAAATTATAGATATAGACTATAACAAAAACCAAGTAAGAGTGAACGGGGCAAACACATTGAAGACAAAATCTATGTTAGCAATACTAGAAAGTATAATTATTAGATATTAGCAAATTGTTAGTTGACAAACCATTTACAACAAAAACAAACAAGTTTTATGGGGATACTATGAATCATCACATTGGACAAGGTGAATCTACTAAAAAATGGGCATCTACCAAACTTGAGAATTTAATTAAAACATAGCATTACTAATTTGAGCCCTACTAATTGGAGCCTTGGCCACAGAAAACATAGCAAAAATGAAACCACAATTAAGTTAGTTTGACTTACGCACATACATATATCTCTTTATGGGCATTGTAAAAATGTTGAATCAATAACAGTTTCTAATACAACTTACAACAAAGAAGGGGTAAGGACAGAAATTAGCAAAATGACCATGTTAAAAATATAATACCGAATAGATTAGTAATCCTAATTCCAATAAAAAATTAGCAAACTTACATTTTGACTGTTTTGATCACTCATTGTATTTTTAGGATTCAAATTTGATAACTCTTCTTGCCTTTCTACAACCGTAGAACATTATAGACAAAGAGAATACATTCATCATTTGCTAATAACAAATCCTAAATCAGATTTTATAAACCATAGCATAACACAAACCAAAGTAGCATATTTCCACAAATATAAACAATTACTTGAGGTATAAAACCAAACCTTTTTCCGAGACTTTGGCTTACCCTTTTCCGTAAATTGCTCGATTATGGATTGTTTTCTTTTCTTTGGTGGACGTCCCCGAGACCTTACTTTCAATGGAGAGTGAAACTTTTGGCTCTCAATCCGTAAATCACCATGAACCATCTTGCTAGCTTGAGCACCATCGAAGGAATCACCGACATCAATATTCATAAGTCTTTCTTTTGTATCTTTCAAGATCTCAGTTAAAAGTAGTAACCTCTCATAATTTTTTGACCCAAGCTTTTGTACTTCATGTAACAAAGGATGTAGGATATTATATCTTCTTCTTTCTTCTTTATGAGAATAACAATCATCATAAATATTAGTGATTCCTTGATAATCACGTTTAATGTCTTTGCGCCATCGGTCCAAAATATATTTTCCAGAAACATTATTCACATTTCTTTTGACAAGAACAAAAATCAAATGTCTATACAAAATGTCATGAAACTCAAATAGCCAACACAAACACTTTAGATGAAGCTCTAACTCATTGTATTGTACTCAATAAGAAACATCTTTTGAAGTTGCTCCCTCCTTCCCATATACAGTTTCAACGATTTCAAAAAATAATATATTTCCTTCTTCCCTCACAAATGTATTACAAAACATCAAACCCCTCATTTCATCCTGAAACAACTTGAAAATCTTGTATGTATAGACCTTTTGAAACTGTCTTTCAAGTGGACTCCCACTGATTACTAGAATCATGGAATTAAAAGAAGCAAAATCAGAATTTTGTTCCTTTTCAATCTTGCTTTTCAAAGCATGGTCATATTGTTCGAGAAACTATTTCAAAGTTGTTTTGGAATGAACATAATCATCAAAATAAAACATTCATACTCTCACTTCATTGACTTGTCGATATACCTGCCCAAAATTTATCATTGACTTATACAGGCATCCACTAATGACAATTTTCATACAAAGAAATCGACCAATCATTTGTCTTCAAATTAAAAGTTTCAACTAATTTTTGCCAATTGTTATCACAATCTTCAATTGTCAAAGAATTATAAATAACTTTCTTTAGCTCTTTCTTTATCATTTAGTAGTGGGCATGACTACCAAACTTGGTTGGAATTTTTTTCATTATATGCCAAAGACATAATCGATGATTAGTGTTCGGAAATACCTTAACAATTGCATTTTCCATGGCTTTACATTGGTCCATGATAATACCATGTGGAGCGTGTCCCCTCATGCAGGTCAACCAAGATTTGAATAACCAAATGAAAGTTTCGGTATCTTCCTTAAAAATCAAACCACAACCAAGCAACACAGACTCACCATGATGATTTACTCCAACAAACGGAGCAAATGGCATATCATAACTATTTGTAAGATATGTAGTATCAAATGTAACTACATTAGAAAAATAATCATAAGCAGCCCTACTTCTTTCATTAGCCCAAAAGATATTTCATTTGCGAAAATCTTCATCCACGTCAATTATGTAAAAGAAATTAGAGTTTCTACTTTGCATATGACAAAAGTAATTATTTAAGGCTTTTGCATCACCGTGACCAAGTCTTAATCTACGAGCTTCGCCAATATAATTTCTACACTTTCTCTCATCAAAAGATAAATTTTCATAACCACCAGCTTCAACAACAAGTGAATGAAAACTCTTACTCAAAGTTATTCCTGCTTGATTATTCAAATCTAGTTTCCTCTTTGTTAGGGAATCTAAAACTTGATTGCATCTAAAATATCTTAACTTCTTTGGACTTAATGCATGATTATGTTCAAGAAAGACACCATTAACGAAGCATAATCCATCATTCTGAATAATAATATTAATCTTAGCTTTGCAATTTGTTTTGCTTGAAGGTCTAGGATAAAAGGCATTTTTCACTCTAGGAGCAGTCATATCGTTTTTTGAGCAACCAAATGAGAAATACTTCTGCTTGTCATTATCTCCTTTTTTTGACCCCAATTGTGCATAAGATTTGTAAAAATCTCGAACTTCTTCTTCACATGAAAACTTCATCCCAAATTGTGGAGTATTAGCCGCATTTGAGCTTAACGACTCTCCCAACACTTGGGAATTAATCTCCATTTCATTCAGTGGCAAACGGGAATTGCTTGTTTCATCATCCATAACAATTTCAAAATCCTACCGTCACAATCATAAACAAAATACTTTTACAATCTACAACCTCCAACACATTCAATAAACCATTGTGAAATCTGGGGTCCCAACACATAAGATAAACCATTGTGAAAACTAAAACTTGATTGCAACAAAAAGCATTGTGAACTTGTTGCAGCAGCGAGCACGGTAAACCACTGTGAAAGCTCAAAGCAAAGAAAAGCAACAAAATCGAAAGTTACGTGAGTGTTTCTTTTTGTTGCTTTGAGTTTCCTAAACCCTAAACCATTGTGAAAACTCAAAGCAACAAAAAGCAGCATGAGCAGCAAGCACGGAGGAGCAAAAGGGCGATCAAAATTCGTGAATCTCGACCCGTCGAGGAACAAAAGGGCGATCAAATTCGAACCTTGATGGAGGAGTGGCGCGGGAGCAGCGAGGCAGTCGGCGAGGAGAGGAGCGAGAACGGAGGAGCTTTTCTAGCGGAAGTGGGGGAAATGGAGTGGCGACAGTCGGCGAGGAGAGGCGTGAGTGAACGGAGGAGCTTTTCTAAATCGCCGGCAGAGGAGCAAACCCTAAATCGCCGGCTGAGGAGAGGAGCGAGAAGGAGGATGTTTTCATGCAGGGGGAAATGAAGAATCGGCAGGATTAACTTTCGATTTAGGGTTTGCCGCATTCACTCACTCAAGGGTGCTGACGTGGAAATTTACACGCGACTGCCACATCATTCCCTAAGTCATTTACTCATGCCTCTTTCACTCAGCATATCATTACCCTAATTTATATAAAATTATAAAAGTATAATTTATCTCACTACAAGATGAGCTTAAAAGTTAAAATATTATTATCAATTAAAATGTGACTTATAATTGACCTTCACTACAAAAATTTCTATTAATAAGGATGGAATTTTCTGTCGGTGTTTAAATCTAACAGCAGAATAATGGTTGAATCTAAAACATCATAGAATATTGCATCGTAATTCGATATTACAGACGGAATACAAATTTCGTTGGTAATTACTAATGGAAGGTATATTTTCATTGAAGAATTTTACCGATAAAATTTAAATTCTGTAGTTAAAATTATTGACAGAATAGTGATTTCCAACGTTGTGATTTCCAATGTAAATAGGGCTCCCTTCCCGACGGCTTGTCAATTCTGTCGGGGTTGACCGAGGGATACTAGTTCCATCGAAAGTCCTCGACGAAATAAAATTTCATGGTATTTTCGTCACTATTCGAAGATTTTCTTGTAGTGTTTTACCATCTTTCTTTTTTTTTTTTTTGATAATAATTCATGATATAATCATTTGATAAGTTTCTAAATATATCTTTTTCAATATATGTCATCAAAGAATCATTGAACCATTGGTTACCCATTCTGTTATGAAGTCCATTCTTAAAAATTTTCATAGCTGAAAATGCCCTCTCTATTGTGGAAGTTGTGATCGGTAAAATCAAAGTCAATGTCAAAAGCTTGCAACCCAATGGATATGTTATGTCTCTTCTATTTTTTCATCATCAGTCGAGTAATGTCACTCAATCCTTTCAAATTTGAAAACTTAATATCTAAGTGAATATCTACAATGAAAATATGAAATTGATTTGAGAGTTCCAAAAGGTCAATATCAAAAAAATCTCTTGGATAAAATTCAGCTAATCAAATCAACTTTTGATTGTCAAAAGAAGAATAAGAATTAGATGGATTCAAGCATGCAACACAAATCAACAAGTTATTATTGGTTTCATTAAATTGATTATTATGATTGAAAGGCTTAAGACCTGACATCAAGCTGAAGCTCAGGGTGGTGGAGTCTTGACAAAAGTACAAGGTGGTGGAGTCTTAGCAAAATGTCCAGTTGGGTATGAGGGTTGACTGCTGGTCGAAGTCCAGTGTGGTGGAGTCCTGGCAAATGTACAAGGTGGTGGAGTTTTGGCAAAAAGTCCAGTGGGGTCCGCGGGACTAACAACTGGCCGAAGTCCAAGTTAGTAGAGACTTGGCAAAAAGTCCTGATGGGTTAAGGAGCTAAGTAGATCTCCATAAGGTAAGTGAGGTAAGTCATTGGAAGTGTGAATTCTGGTGAGGATGAGCCCTAGCTGGAACTTTAGGCGTGGTCCAACTTAGAATAATTTTGGAGCTCTAAGATGAGGCCTTTGATTAGATCCTAATCTTGGAAAGACAGAGTCTATTTAATACTCATGTTCATTTAGTCCATATTGTATGTTTGCTAACCTTGTTTTGCAAGGTATCCTTATTTTTTTGAACTAACATATTTTTCAAGGTCTAAATTGCGAAATAAGTCTCGGATGAACAGTGTCTCAGTTGAAACTATAGGTGCCTCGAGTGGTTGAGGGTGCCTCCACGTAGCTGGCACTGCGGATAAAAGTTCAGCGAACTGAGACACCTTAGATTAGATCTGAGGCGCTATAGTTGGGAACTGAGGCGCCTCGAAGGGGATCCAACGCGCCTTCTAGAGGATAAGCAGTGAAAATCACAACTTCGAATCGAGGATAGGTTTCACTCGATCTGAGGCACCTCAGTTGGGAACTGAGGCACCTCAGATGCCCTTTATAAGGGCAACGTTCGAATCTTCAAGGCATCAACATTTCACTACGACATTCAAGCTTTCACATTCACCTTGCTACTTCCATATCTTCCAGCTGCGACACTACTTCAATCCACTACATCCGACCACTGCCAGAAGACCGACGCCAATATATGAACTGATCCAGATCCTACTTGAGTTTTGGTAATGAATTTATTTATTTGTACTTAATTCATATCATGTAAGATGTGTAGGATTGTTACACTTCCTACTCATCTTTTTATACTCGATTACTCTACTGGAGTTTACCGATAGAGGGTATTAGTGGATTGCTCGTTGGAAAGGTCCAAGGGGCCTGTGCCTTACAATACAAGTCGCTAAAGGCTCTGAAACAAGTAAAATCAACTGTACATTTTTACTTATATCTTTCGCTTTACTTTTCAACTGCGTTCACTCACGTTTTATTAATTTCGAAAAAGCGAAACATTTTTTTAAAAGTCATGTAATTCACCTCCCCCCTTCATGTGCAATGGTCCTACAAATAGTATCAGAGTAAGGTTTTCTCTGAATCGGTGCAACCACCATTAGAGCAAGGGAATTTCTCACTCATCGTTTCAAAAATATATACTGTTTGTCATTCTCAATTTTTCACTATTAATCAGAATTTATATAATTAACTCCTCTGACAAATTCATCATTTTATTATTTTATTATTATTTTTTTTTGACATTGGTGCAACACTAATATATTCGATTCTTTTTCTAGCCTTATTTCCATCCGCACTGCTAATCGAAGATCTAGTCTTGGGAATTTTTTTCCCTTTTTTTTATGTGTGCAGTATCTAAATGACCCATAAAGAAGGATGAAGTATCCATGAACCTTCACCAATGATCATGAGGATTTCAATTACTGGAGGAAAACAATGGAAGTCTTCTTGGGAAGACAAGATTTCGACAACGTCTTAACCTTGAGATACCCATCTCAAAAATTAGGACTAAACAATAAGGTAAGTGGGTTAATTTATAAGTTTTACCTAACAATATTTTACGCAGACCGGATAAATACAAGAATACATATGATCTTTATACTCAGCTGATCGAGGTTCATGAGAAGTCAAATACAAGGCAAATTAATACTAACTTTTTCAACAATGTTTTACCTAACTTTTTTTTTGCTAAAAAAGTTAAATATTATTTTTTAAATAAGGGGCAAATTGATACTTGATACAAAATACAGAAGTAAAATATAACTAGATAGAAAATAAAATTAAATAGTATTTTTTAAATATAGAGAGGTAAAATATAACTCGATATAAAATATAGAAAGTTTAAAGGTATTTATCCTAAATAATAATACTAACAAATATTCAGCAATAGCCCTCCGAAATAATATAAAAGATTTAAGAGAGCAAGCAAGGAGACATTTCTCTGAATGCTCTTCTCTATGAATGCTCTCGCCAACGCCATATTACAATTATAACGCTGGAAGCTAGGAAGATCCATGGGACTCGGCTATAAAAGGATAGGTGAGTACGAAATCTATTCTTTCAAAATTATTCCTCTCCTCTTCCTTTCACGTCTCCACTAGCTAGCTCCGATCCCCCGGTCATCGGACATGACCTCCCATCCTCCCCAACTCTACCGCCGTCCGTGCCCATGAACAGTACTCCTACTCCTGTAGGCCACCTAACCATTGACATCCCCGCCCGAATTGCTTCGCCGCCGCCCGTCCCCACATGAGCGATCCTCCTATACCCCACCGAGTCATCGACATTATCACAGAACTGACAGTAGTCCTCCAAGCTTTGGAACGTTGAAGGAGAATTATCATTATTATTTTTCTAATTTCATCCTTGGTTCATTCATATGCTCGAACGAAACAAGACGGGCTCGATTAAGAAGAGAAGTTACATGATCATCTCCGATTGGCTCCCTCTTTACATGGTTGGAATTGGAGCTTTAGAGACTCGTTATCGAAGGAAGGAACGCATGAGCTTGAGCTTTATCTATACCCAAAAAAATAACCTGGGTCATAAGCGGGCTATGAACATACAAATCAGGATACTCTTTGCCGTGGGCAATTTCATGCGCTGTCAATCTCAAGGCCGCTCAGGGAGTGACTGAGCCCATTCCGGCGATCACCTATCTTGTGCAGCTCCGACTCGATGGTCTTGACTATCTGGATCCCTTCTGGGTCTGGCTCGGGCACGTCTACATGAAAAGACCCTTGCTTTGACGGTGGGACTACGTTGTCCGTCACGGCTTGCTGCTTGATGTACTCGTAGAGCTGTTGGTGGAAGGGATGGTCCAGGGAGAAGCAGTCGTCAGGACCAGAAGATGAATGCCGAGATGAGCCGGAACCCTCTCTCGTGCAGAAATGGGGTAGAGATGCATAGTCCGTTATCTGCATAGACATTACAAAAAAAGAACTTTCTAATCTGAAGTCTGACCAAACCCGAGCTATCATTCAATATAATAGAACCTTCTCTTACCTTCAGCAACTCATCTCGGCCACAGCCTTGCAACACTCTCACTTTCCTTCTGGTTCTTTCTTGCAATAGAGGCTTCACCACCTGACAATTCAAAAGAATTCAAATGTGCAGTACCGGTACAGGAGGTAAATAAAAATGTCTTTTTGCTATGAATTAGAGATGAAGATATATAGTATTCTGAACAAAGAAATCTTTGATCTTTTACCTTCCAACACGCCGAGAATATATATGGAGCATTAACGATATAATAAGTCTCCGTCTTCTCCGGATAATTTAGGTCGTCGATAGTGAATACGGTGGTTAGTAACTGTAAGCAAATAAACAAACAATGTAAGGTGGAAGATTGTGAGTTAATTAGTAACAAAAATAACTACTTAAAACTAGCACTAAGCAGTTAATATACTCTTTACAGTTTTGACGTATTTACATAAGCTAAGTTCGTTCTTATTTGCACTTGGAAGAGTTCCCATAATCCAATTGACTGTCTCATAAACTCATGACTCCATAATGTCTCAAGCCTTTGTAAATGAACAAGTGTAGGCATCTACAATGTTTGATTTGTGAAATAGAATTAAGAAAGAATAATAAGATTATTTTTTAATATAATTTAAGAAATAAATAAAACATAATTATTTTCTTATCTTGCTCAACTGGACCAGTTGGTTCGCCTGACTAGCCCAATCAACACATCTGGCCCCCATTGGCTGTCTCGATTGATAAGCCCAACTGAACCATTTGACAAGTAGCTCGATTGGACCTTAGATCCAACTAATTAACCAAATTATTTGACCCAACTGAACCATCCAAACTGATCGACCAATCTAGTATGTCTAGGCTGATCGGCTAAGCTGGCCCATTCAAAATCTAGCACGTCCAACTGATATGCAAATCTGGTCTGCCTGAACAGATCAGCCAATTTGACCCGTGCAAACCAAACGACATGTCTAGACAATCTGACATGATTACTCTATTAGGAGCAATCTAAATGTTGTCTAAAGGATGAAATAGTAACGTAATAATTATTTTTTGAAAATTTATAGAGAACATAATGGTTATTTTTATGAACTTAACCGTTATAAGTTAAGGAGTTAAATCCAAGTATTCCCCATGTTCCCTACACAATTGTATTTCACATTTAACCAAGGGGAATAATTGTCATAAAACCCCCAGATTTGACCTGAAACAAATAAACAAAAATAATGCAAGAGAAGAGAAAAAAACCTTTATTTGACTTAGCGCTGAAAGCTTTAAACCAGTCATATCCAAAACTTTCACGCACGTCCCAATATGCCGCCCGTACTTCTTACTTGCAGCAGGCTATGAGGAAAAAAAGAAAAAATTAACAAGAGTTGGATAGAGGGATTTTAAAACAGTCAAATAAAATAACAGCTCACCAAGATGACACGATCGCGATACTCATTCATTTGAATATGGGATTGCACATAGTAATGAACCTGCATGGAAATGACATGAATAGTAAGAACGATTGTATTTGTAAGGTAGAATTGGAACGTTTTGGGGTAAAATATTATTTTTAGGAAAACATTCATAAGAAAATCAAGTATATTTTACTGTTTGGTATGATACAGGAAAAAATAACTTTTTATTACTCTCATTTCTACTCTAATCATGGTCTTGGTATAGGCAGCAGTGTGCTCAAATAGCAACCACCAACACACCAATCTAATTTTCCATAGACCCGGCATGGCTACAATGTCAACACAACCAACAACTCCTTCCATCGAGTGATAGCATGAGAGGCCAACAAGAGGGAACAATTAGACAACGACAACAAAAATGGAAATAGGAGCAACGCACGGAGGGAGGACCATTTTTTGTTTGCATGAGGAGCAAATGAGGGGAGGATTGTGGAAGGTGGAGAAAGATAAGTTCCACTTATTTTCTACTCACTTTTTTCATTGATCATGATTTTTAGTGAAGTCAATATTTACACACTAAACAATAAATAAATATTTCTCAAGGAAAAAAAATGGAATCTTACACAAACTACAGTTCGACGAAGGAAGCATGCAGATTGTGCATGCATCTTCGACTTTGGTTTAGGTTGTCTTAAGCTCCTTCCTGGTGCAAGAGTAAGAAACTTGGCAGAGTACGGGTAGTTTGTCCAAGTTTTGGAGTGGTTCGGCCAAAATAAACATAGCTCGGCCAAGGTAGGGAATATGTTGTATCAATTTAGCTACCCTATTCGTATACTGAAATTCACCTAGCAAGAGGAAGTAAAGCTTTTGATTCTTGTGTGCCTTCCGATTCCAAGCTAAAGAAAGCTATGGAATTCCCAGAAGTCTCCCTTTTTGTGCATCTTGAGGTCTGCTCTTATAGGGAGTAAACATACAATTGTGTTTCTTTCAAATAATATACTTGTTGAAATAGGAAGAAAAACAATAACTGGATTTATTTTCTTTATCTGCCTCCTAATTCTACACTTTGGTTGGTGTGTTGGATTGATGTTGCCAATTTAGTTTCAAAACAGAAGTATCAGTGGAGAATGATCAACTCTAACAATTCATGTTCATCATTCATTTACTTTTAGTGCTAAAATGAACAGAGTTCCACCTCCGTGACTCTATTCTACCATGAAGATTATGAAGCAATTAACCAAAAATTGATTGAGCAAAAGCATTTTATACTACTTACTGATGCTTTATCGTATGTGCTAAGGCCAACTCCTATTGCAAAAGTAGGATGACCCTGTTCAACAGGAAGGTAATAATAAAATTAGGAAAGCGTCATTATACAAACAAGTTAACTAAAGCAAAACCACTTTTCCCTGGATATTTCTTCATGATGTATTTTATCTTCACCTCAGTTTATGACAATGCAACTACCAAGTAGCTAATGAATGAAGCAACAGAAGACAAAGAACATAGTAAATTCAAAGGAAAAAATATATCAGATGGATTTTAACTTAATTTTTTATTACTGTGAATAGAACACCCTTACAATATTGTAGTGAATCTAAATTAATACTACTCAATGCGCAAATAAATATTCAGTTTTTAGCATTGACTTGTAATCCAAAACTAACCCCATTTCATAAAATTTCCCCTGTATAAAGAAATAAAGACAAAAAAAAGTGCTGTTCTATCCACTCACAGACATTCAAACTAAGGAAACAACATGGAGAGAAAAAATGTAATGCATCTTCCGATTTTATCCCTTCATTATCATTTCGAATAGGATTAGTCTCCCTAAGTAGACACCTCATGGTGAAGGAGCTGACTCTAAATTCCAATGGCACATGTTACAAACTAAAGATAGACAACTCATCCAAAAAAAATTAAGCACCAAAATATTTTTAATCTCAAAATGACCACAAAAATGCGGGAAAACATTTGGCTTGACTCCTATTACAGATGTTCTTCATGTGCCAGACTTGCATTCTTGCAATTCTTTGATATACAGAAACAATTAGCCTTGAATTAAAAGGCCTAAGAAACTAAAGAATGACTTTAAACAAGGTTTTCAATTATTGAAAGAAAAAGATAAACAAACACAAGAGTGCTTGCCAAAAATCATTAATAGGTGGGTACTTAGTCCAGCATCCAATAGTAAAAAGGATTAATCACTAGGAAGGCACAACGTATGCCAGGAGAGATGGATCTATAACTGACTTTGGCAGAGATGAACAACAATTAACTAAGATAGCAGTATTTAGTGTTGATATGTGAAACCAATAATAAAGAAATGTAGTCACAGAAAATGAGCATTACCTCCTTAGTGTATCCTGGCATCCCTATAAGCTGTGAATCACGAATCCCTCTGTACAAATCAACTGGAGTTATAGGTTTCTGCACAGTAATTAAAAAATCATTAGAGAATGGGATAATATTCGCAGCAGCATATATAATTTAGTGCAGTTGTCATTTGGGTGCATTCTTGTATGAACCTTCCAGCACTTAAAGGCTCTTGTTGTTCTCCTAGAAACCATTTATTTCATCCTGTAGGAATCATGAGTGCAGCATGTGAGAAACTTACAGACAGAATGTCATCGATATGATTCTGGATTCTCCAGCTTAATGAATCTATCAGCTGCAATACAAGAGGACATATCGAAATTCAAAACTGACAAAAGGGTGTTTTTACTTGAGCAGGTAAAAGAGAATAAATATGCATGCAGCCATTATACTGAATACCATCTTCTGTGCTTTAGGAACACTCCACTCTCTGGCTTTAAGAAAGCGTTCCAGGGTTTCATTTGGATACCCTTGATGCACATTCTGCAAATTGAAAACTGCAAGTCATGATCTTATGGAAGAAAAATTAAAAAATTGTACCACTACCAAATAAAAACACTAACAAAGGAAGAAAAAGTTTAAGAATTTATGAAAAAAGGCATCAGGAAATATGGATTTCCATCCTTAAGAGGATAATAATTAAAGGATAATTCATCTTGCTCTTGATGTCATTGATCGTGGTTTGGAACTGGAATTGCGCAACAATATTAACCATTTCTCTGGAATTTCTTCTCGCATTGTAGGATCTGATGGTTTTGTTTTATGAATTCATGCATCACATGTCAAGAAGTTACTTATTCTCAGTTGAGAAAAGGAACTTTTTCATCGATACATCTGAGTAAATAGAAGAGCTGCATGATGCATACAAGTGCCGTGACTTTTTTTTTAAAAGAAAAATGCAAACATCCTAATCAGAGCCTCTTGAAAGAACATACGAGATTGT
>JAGFNQ010008622.1:0-31289 GCA_024364735.1 Boesenbergia rotunda | reverse complement strand
TAGGTCAGATTGGATTAGTTTGTGATTAGATTTGGTTTGTTTACCTTGATTACATGATTCACATATTAGGTTTTCATTTTTAATTTTGGGGATACCTTTGATTAAGCCAAGTTGGGTGACTTTTGAGATAGTTCTCAGATTAGTGTGACCTATCTCCTATGCCAAAGATTTGATTGTTCTAACTGAGTTAACATACATTTGGGTACTAGGGGAAGGTTTATGGTGTATACATTATTTTTTTCTAGTGCCCTTAAGCATGATTTCTGAGTCTTGTACATTTCTAATCAGGCAGTTAGAATTGTTGAAGGTGACTATATAACCAGAATCACATAACTGACTTATGCTAAGCAAGTTAAAATTGAAGTTTTCAACCAAAAGAACTTTCTTAATAACAAAGTCAGATTTGAGTTCAATATTACCTGACCCAATTACCTTGAGTGTAGCATTGTTGCCAAATGCCACTGAGCCTAGGTTCTTGAACTTGAGTTTGGTGAACTTCAATTTATCTCCAGTCATGTGTCTGGAGCAACCGCTATCCAACATCCATTGGTCCAAATCTTTATGTTCCTACACATAAAGAGTTTTATTGATTTGGATCCAATTAGAGTCAGGAATAGCTTAAATTGAGTTTCACTGCCTAGTCTGTCTCACCCAAATCTAGGGTTTTCAACCACGTTAGCCTTATAGGTTTTGTGAGACAGGTTTTGATAAGTAAAATTATTTTGAAAAATTAATTTTTATTTTGAAAACCTTAAATTAATTTTTGAAAACAGTTAAATTTATTTTGAAAGGAAATGTTTGAATCTATACCTAACTGAAAGTTTATGTTAGATTTGAATTTGACAAAAAGTAATTTGAATTTGAAATTAAAAAATTGGCTTCCAAGTCTTGGCGAGGCACTAGGCCTTCTTTGGCCGTAGCCTTATTGGATCATCAACCCTTTCCTTGACAAAGCCGTTTAATGAAATTTCATTTTCAAAATTAATCTTTGAAAAGTTCTGGTCTAACTAGTTTGGGTTTTGGATCGGTAGCTTCGGCTAGTTTCACCAGTCTAAAGAGACCAAGTGTACTTGATCTTATTAGAATTTGTTTCCCTAACGTACTATCATCTCACCTCCACTCAATACTATGTTGTCAAGTTTCAGTTAAGTTTGTTCAGTCCTTAAACTAACCTAAGTCTAAGCATGGTAAATTGCAGAAATTTAAACAAACAATCAGACAGGCAAATTTCAATCAAGAATTAAATTCTATCTAGCAATAAATATTGTTTTCAATTTGGCTCCCCCTGGACTAAACCATGATAATGGATTTGGCAAGATGTGAATCTTGTCCTTGGGGATCCAATATTGATTTGATCCAGTTTGTTGTTCAGGCATAGTTTGGTACCCATGCTGAAGTTTTTCTGGACTGGTTCAGTACAGCAAAGTAAGATCTTTGTCGGGATTTGGTTCTATAGCCAAGTCCGGATCGATTTAGAATGGACTTCTGTTTTCCAAGAATCATGTCAAGACCCTTGGAACCAAAAGTGAATCGTTCTAAGGCAGCTCTAAGATCCTTAACCTGAGTTTTCAGGGAGGAGTTCTCTTTCTCAAGTTTTTCAACTTGAGTAGGAGTTCCTTCTTGAACTTTCTCGGTTAAGGATTTAGAGTCAGCTCCCTCTTTCAGGAGTTTTACTTCCTGTCGGAGGGATTCGACTCGGAGTTTGGCTTTCGCCAAATCTCGAGAAAGATACGAAATAAGTTCATTTAACTGACTTCTATTGAAACCACTTACCTTGATTTCGCCGTCTTCTGAAAAGGTTAGTCTGCCGTCGTCCTGTTCTGATTCTGAATCGGTCTCAACTTCTTCTGAGGCGGTCAGGGCTAGTAGGTTTGACTGGGGTGCTTCTTCTTCTTCTTCTGAGAAGATTCATCCCAGGTTGCTTGGAGTGCTTTCTTTCTTCTTGTCTTCTTGATCTCCTTCAGGTTCGGACACTCTGTCTTGTAGTGGCCCTTCTTCTTGCACTCGTAGCAAGTCACGTTGGGCTTGTTTTTGTCATTTGCGGGTTCAGCTGGTTCGTCTTTCTTCGGTTTGTTTTCCGTCTGTTGGTTTGGTTCTTCAATTCTTTATAGTAGCTTCGGGCCAGTCGGACCAGCTTAGGTCGATCTCCTTCTTCGTCTTCTGAGTCTGAGTCTGAGTTAGACTCGGGTTCAGGTTGTGACTTCTTTTTTGTTGATCTTCCAGTTTTTCCTGCAACAAAGGCAATACCTTTCTCGGCCAAATTGTAGTTAGTTTGTTCATGCAGTTCTAATTCGGAAAACAATTCATCTAATTTTATTTTTGAAAGATCCCTTGAGACCTTGTATGCATCTACCATTGATGCCCACAAGGTGTTTCTAGGGAAAGCATTTAAGGCATACCTTATTAAGTCACAGTTTTCGACCTTGTGACCAATAGTGTGTAGACCGTTCATGAGTTCTTGGATTCGGGCGTGAAGCTGCGCTGCCGTCTCGTTGTCGGTCATTTTGATGGTATACAGCTTGTTTAGGAGCAGATCTCTCTTGCTGATCCCAGTGTCTGATGTTCCTTCGTGCAGCTCGATCAGTTTTACCCACAGCTCCTTGGCACTGTTGAAAGGACCTACCCGGTTCAGCTCCTCTTTTGTTAAGCCGCATTGGAGGCTCTGAGTCGCCTTTGCATCGGCTTCAATTTTGCGCTTCAGAGCGTTGTCCCATTCTGAGTAGGTTTGCGGTACTCCTTCGGCGTTCTTTGGAATCTCCAGTCCGGACTGGATGATTATCCACATGTCCACCTGAGTTTTCAGGTGGACATCCATTCGACTTTTCCAGTAAGAAAAGTCTTCTCCACTGAAAAGTGGAGGTCTGGTGGTGCTGAATCCTTCTTGCATAGCCATTAGGGATTGTATATGAAAAAAACGAAGAAACGAACTTTATCCCAAGACTTGGTTTTGGATTAGTAGTGCTGGATAAGGAAAATAGAATATCGAGGGTTGTTGCACCAACCTCGATTAATGAGAGGAAATTCGAACGAGGAATATATTAAAAAAATTCAAACGAAAAAAGGAAATAAGAATAAATCCAAAAAAAATTTCAAACTGGTGGTTGCACCAAATTTGAACTTCCCCGCTCTGATACCACTTGTTGGATCGAAAGAACCGATAGAGGGGGGGGGGTGAATATCGGAAAGCGTTCGGATTTGAGATAGAGAAATTGCACAGCGGAAGATTAAAAACAAAAACACACGAACACAGATATTTTTACTTGGTTCGGAGCCTAGGTCGACTCCTACTCCAAGGCCTATGGTCGTTGACCGTTTACTGCGAGCAATTCTATATTTTCGGAAAACGGTTTACAAATCAATATTACAATTGCAGTATCGTAAACACAAAAAGGAAATTGCTCTTCGTTACCGACGTCCGATGTAGATTGACTTTTCAGAGCAGAGGGACGTCGTTGGCTCGAGTTGGGAGGATTCCGGAGCAGAGCGCTAGAGCAGAAGAGCGTAGAAGCATTGAATGAAGTGTTGTTTTGAGCCTTGGGGTCGAGGGCCCTTTATATAGCCCTGGGGGGGCCCGGATCGTCGGGGGCACCCCCCACGTGTCGGCCGATCCGGCATTTGCTCGGTCAGCTTCTGATCCCTTCAAATTCGGGATCAGCTTTGACCGGGGCGCCCGGAACGCTCGGGGCGCCCGTATTGACTGGGTCAAGCTCTCATCTGTTGGCTTCGAGGGGAGCTGCTTCGGTAGTTGGCGCTGGGGGCGCCCGCAGCATGCGGGGCGCCCACGCGATGGGGGCGCCCGGAACATTCGGAGCGCCCCGACAGTCAACTGTCGAAGTGGATTTTGCTCCTGCTGGTTGGTCTTCACCTTGGGGGCGCCCGGAACATCCGGGGCGCCCTGCTCAGCTTCTGCCTCACTCCTTTGAGGCTCTCTGAGCTGCAGACACTCAGTCCTTCGGTCCTACATCCAGGGTTAGTCCAAAAAGTAGTAACATATTAATTTTTTTTATACAGCCTTAGCTATATTGGTTCTGACTTTGGGTCTCCAAAATGGAGCCCTAGGTCGAACCGACGCCTACTGTTCCCTCGACGGGGAACGCGTCCTCACCTACTCCTCTGGGAGAATGTACCTGATGCCAACCGCTCCTCTGGTTGGACTTTTGCCTAGCGGTCCTTCGCCAGGTCTTGGATACCTAGCTGTCCTTCGCCCGGTGCCTAGCATTCCTTCGCTAGGGCTTCAGTCCCAAGTTGTCCTTCGCCTGGCGCCTAGCAGTCCTTCACTAGGGCTTCAGTAGCCTGGCATTCCTTCGCCAGTGCCAAGTAGTCCTTCGCTAGGGCTTTTTACCCTGGCATTCCTTCGCCAGTGCCTAGCAGTCCTTCGTTAGGGCTTTTTACCCTGCACACTAGAGTAACATGTTAGATAACAAGTAAGACTTAACTTTTGAGCCCTGTTGCCATTATCAAAACTCAGGTTCGACTTGGGTGCTTTCTGCACCAACACAGTATCCCTTCATCAGCTTTTGCTGTGAACTTTCCAAAATGGTCCTTGGTGTTTAGAATAAACACTTTACAACCAAACACCCTAAGATGTTTGACCGTAGGTGGTTTTCCAAACCAAAGTTCATGAGGATTCTTCCCTAAGAATCTATGAATGAGGACTCGATTTTGCACGTAGCAAGCTGTGTTCACAGCTTCAGCCCATAAGTAACTCGGTAAGGAGTACTCATTGAGCATGCTTCGTTCAACCTCTTGTAAGACTCGGTTCTTCCTCTCTACAACACCATTTTGTTGTGGTGTTCTAGGAGTGGAGAACTCATGTCTATATCCTCTATCTTGATAAAACTCTAAAAATCTTTGATTTTGAAATTCACCTCCATAATCACTCCTAATTGTTTTAATTGTTGATGATTTTTCATTTTCAACCCTTCTACAAAAAGAAATAAAAACATCTAGGGTTTGGTCCTTATATTTTAGAAAATATGTCCAAGTATATCTAGTAAAATCATCAATGATCACAAGCAATATCTACTACCATTCAAGGATATAATAGTGTTACAATCAAACAAATCCATGTGAAGTAGATCTAAAGCGGTAGATGTACTTACAGCGTTTTTACCTTTATGTGCAGATTTTGTTTGCTTACCCATTTGACATGCATCACAAATCTTATCCTTTTCATACTTGATGCTTGGTAAGCCACGAACTAGTCCCTTGTTGGCCAATTTCCGAATATTCTTCGTGTTCACGTGTGCTAGTCTCCGGTGCCAAAGGTTAGACTCATCTTCTCTTGACATGAAACACTTAACAAAAGCATTAGTAGCACTTTTAAAAGAAACTTGGTAAATGTTATCTATCCTTTGCCTACTAGTACCGTGTCCAATGTGTCATGTTGTCTAACTAGACATTGACTTGATTGAAAATCAATTGTGTAACCCGCATCACACAATTGACTGACACTTAGGAGATTAAATGTCATCCCCTTGACTAGAAGGGCATTCTTAATCCTAAGACATTCGGATATTTGAATGTCTCCTATCCCTATAACCTTAAGACTACCATTGTTACCAAAAGAAACATTACCTCTACTTTTTCTTTGAAGGGTAGTGAATAGAGATCTATCACCGGTCATATGTTTGGAGCACCCACTATTAACGAACCAAGCTGATAGATGCTCCCCCTCAATCATAGCCTACACAATTTGAAAAATGGAAGATTTAGGTACCCAAATCTTGGGACCTAAAGCATATATAATGCATGATTTATGCACTCATGCCTTGACCACTTTCCTTTGAACCCTAGGAGTCTTAAGTGGTCTAACATCATTCCTAGACATTAAAGAAACAAATGATGGTTCTTTAGGTCGGTAACCAATACCGGCCTTGTTGTAAACCGCTCTTTGTGCATTCAAAATCATATCTAAAGTCTTAGAGCTAGTTGAGAACTTCTCAAGAACAATCTTGAGTCTCTCAACTTCACTCTTCAATGATTTGTTCTAATCTTCTAGCATTTCTACATGCAAATCATCAATATCCTCATCCCTAGAGGATTTTAGTTGTTCAACCTCTACTTTCAATGATTTAACTTTTCTTTTTGACTTTTTCAACAACTCGGTTAAACATGCAATGGTTCTATAGCATTTGTCTAATTCGGGAGAGATTACCTCTTCATCATCTGAAAATGATGAAGCCGCGTTTGAAGAGTCCGTTGATTCATCACTACTCTCCTCACCTTCAATAGTCATGAGTGCTACATGGCATGTACTCTTCTCCTCCTTCTCTTCTTCGAATGAGCTAGAGGATGATTCATCCCATGTGGCCTTCAAGGCCTTCTTCTTCTTCTTTGATTTCTCCTCTTTCTTCTTTAGCTTTGGGCAGTCCTTCTTGAAGTGCCCTTTCTTGCTACACTCATAACAAGTAACATTAGACTTATCAATCTTAACTTTACTAGGGTTACCTTTACCCTTGAAGTGCCGGCTCTTCCTCATCATTCTCCTTACAAAGTTGGCCATCTCAGAGGAAGAAGACCCGTTGCCATCCTCCTCGGATTCGGACTCGGACTCGGATGAAGATGAAGATGAAGAGACCTCCTTCTTCTTCTCCTTCTTCTTGGTCTTTTCCCCTGCTACAAGTGCAATCCCCTTCTCCTTGGGGCCTTTGTTAGCCATTTCATGAAGCTTCATTTCACAAAATAAGTCATCTAATTTTACAATTGACAAATCCTTAGAAACCTTGTAGGCATCCACCATAGATGACCATAAGGCATTCCTTGGAAAAACTTTTAACACATACCTCACAAGGTCCCGGTTCTCGACCTTTTCGTCAATGGAATGGAGACCGTTGAGGACTTCTTTGAATCTACTATGAAGCTCACTTACCGTTTTACTCTCCTTTATGGAGAGATTTTGTAGTTGGTTGAGGAACAAGTCCCTCTTGGCTATTCTCAAGTCTCGGGTGCCCTCATGGAGTTCGATGAGCTTGTTCCTCAAATCTTTTGCACTTGTAAAGCGACCAACCTTGATTAGTTGGTCTTTGTTCATTCCACATTGTAAGGTGACCACCGCCTTCGCATCGGCTTCACCTTTTCGGGTTTGCTCAGCCGACCACCAGGAAGACTCCAATTCTTTTCCCTCCGCATCTCTTGGAGGAATGAAGCCCTCTGTAACGCCCGCTTTTTTTTTCCCCCTAAGCGGCGTTACGTTACTTAGGGCATGTAGACATCATAAGGCAGCGGATTATAACTTTAACTTATACATGCCCTACTAACCTTCTTAACTTAATGACTTAGGAACCTTAGCATATTAACCTTGAACTTAAGCATCATATCATGTCATACATAACCTTATATTATAAGGTTCATCATATCATGCCATATCATAACATAAAGTTCCATGAGTCATTATTCAAGCATAGAGATGTCAAAAGTAAAGTTCTGGCATAAACGGTAAACATATGATTTCCTGGGCCGTCACTATCACACACATTGTTCTTGCCCTCCTACTGCTTCCTTACTGTCCCCTTGCATGATCTGCGGTATAAGGGAAAAAAACTATAAGCACACAGGCTTAGTAAGACTCTTTCCTACTCACTAAAACCATTCGTCTTTCATTCATAATCATAAGAAACATAATCATCATTTAGTCTTAAACATGAAGCATATACATAAACCTACTTAAACTTTACATGGCATGGTACATGACATAACCATAAACATAACTAAACATTCCTATCATGGCATACAACATAAACATAAGCATAAACATGATTAAACATTTTTATCATGGCATAAAGCATAAACATAAGCATAAACATGATTAAACATTTTTATCATGACATAAAGCATAAACATAAGCATAGACATAATTAACATTCCTATCGTAGCATAAAGCATGGGATAAACATACTCATCATTAGACATTCTTAACATGGCATGAAACATGGTATAAACATAAACATAAGGTGTAGATCAACCTATCTAGCATATCATGAGCATACTTTCCATTATAGCATATGGGCATCTTCTTAACATAATCATGGCATAAATCATTTACTATCATACCCATTTCTTAACATGAATCTTAAGCATAAGACATCATCATCATAGCATAATGCATAACATGAATGAATGCGTGGGTGGAATGCATATGTATATATATATATATATAGATGCTTAACTTTTAAAACATACTTTTAAATACTTAAACATAATCATCACATTGTTGGGGTCCTCGGCTTGTACCACATACATACATCATGGCGCGCATCCCTAAGTAAATACAAGGTAGTGAGCCTCGACCTACTAGGGTAAGGACAGCATAGTCGGTAGTCCTCGAACCGGGGCGTTCTTAAGGTGCCCATCCCTGTTGCACAGCTTCGATAGTGCCAGAACCGTGGACAGCTTCGGTAGTCCAGAACCGGGGCGTTCTTAAGGTACCCATCCCTTGGACCCATACTTCGGTCCGGTACAAGCCCCATTCATAAAGTAAAATACTTTACATGCTTCATCATTCATAAGACATTCATGGCATATTTAAACATGGCATAACTTGGTTACATGAAGCATGGCTTAAAACATGCTTGATCATCATGATGCCTGGAAGGCATGAGCATTATCTTTCTTCATAAACATGGCATGCATCTTTATTCATAACATGGCATGCATCATCATTCATAACATGGCATGCATCCTTATTCATTAACATGGCTTGCATCATTATTCATAAGATGGCATGCATCCTTATTCATTAACATGGCTTGCATCATTATTCATAACATGACATGCATCCTTATTCATTAACATGGCTTGCATCATTATTCATAACATGACATGCATCCTTGTTCATAACAACATGGCATGCATCCTTATTCATAACAACGTGGCATGCATCATTCTTATCATACGTAACAGAACATGGTTCTTAACATAACATGAACATATAACCTAGCATGGTTGTTAACATAGCATGAACATATAACATCACATGGTTCTTAACATAACATAAGTATTCATAGGTACGACTTCCATAAACATGATTCCTACTATCCAAGTGCATGACATGGAACATAAGACATTCATAGATAACCCTATTAGACCTGGCGTCCAAATCATAAGCATACATACATAAACATGGTACTTAAGGTTAGGGTTATAGGTAATTTAAATTCCTACCACATGCTCGAACCCTTAGGTATTCTTCATAATGAACTATAAACCATCATTCTACAAATCTTAACTCCATCAAACCCAAATTACCTAGCCTTGGCCGAAACCTACATAGAAGGTTTCCATCATTCCCATAAACATATAAGATGGCACAAGGTAAGGGAACATCCATACATTGGGGGTTTGGATTTAACTCTACCCGTGAGTTCATGGGTTGGCCGAAACCCTAGGGAACCCTAGGGTACCCCAAAAATTCCCCAAAATAATATTTAATCTCTAAACATCATAAGGGAACCTTGAATAACATTATACAAATTTTTAGCATCATCATGGACCCTTAAACATTGTGGCCGAAACCCTAGGGTATCCTAGGGTGCTTGCTTTGCTTCTTGCATGTTGGCCGAAACCCTAGGGTATCCTAGGGTACTCCAAAAATTCCCAAAAATTATACTTAACCTCTAAACATCATAAGGGAACAATAAATAACATTATACAGATTTTTAGCATCATCATGGACCCTTAAACATTGTGGCCGAAACCCTAGGGTATCCTAGGGTGCTTGCTTTGCTTCTTCCATGTTGGCCGAAACCCTAGGGTATCCTAGGTTACTCCAAAAATTCCCAAAAATTATACTTAACCTCTAAACATCATAAGGGAACAATAAATAACATTATACAGATTTTTAGCATCATCATGGACCCTTAAACATTGTGGCCAAAACCCTAGGGTATCCTAGGGTGCTTGCTTTGCTTCTTCCATGTTGGCCGAAAGCCTAGGGTGTCCTAGGGTACTTCAAAAATTCCCAAAAATTATACTTAACCTCTAAACATCATAAGGGAACATTAAATAACATTACACAGATTTGTGGCATAATTATAGACCTTAAAATCCTTGTGGCCGAAACCCATAAACCTAGGATTCCTAATTTTCATTCCTTTCAACATTAAATCTAAAACCAACCAATATATCATGCTAAAAATCATGGAAATCATAAGGAACTATTATACCACAGGTGAGGGGGTCTTACGTTGAGTTTCTTGATTTTTCGAACCTTGGAAGAAGAAGAAGATTGCAAAATCTTTGGATCCTTGCCTCCTTGTCCTTGTATCCTTGGAAAACTCTTAGATCTTGGAGATAAGACCTCTTGTGGAGCTTTTCCAAGGGAGAACCCTTCCTTGGGTGTTCGGCTAGGATGAGGGGAGGAAGAGTTTTCGAAAATGCAAGTAATGGGAAGAAGAGGTAACTCCTAAAACCCCCCTTTTATAGCCCATTAAGGAGGCAAATGAAGAGTCTCTCCATGACTCTTCATCTTCTTCTATGCCTTAACGAATATCCACTTTATTCCCTCCTAACAATACCTTGCTAGGTGAGTTGGTTAGTGCATACATGGTTGTACAAGAGGTCCAAGGTTCAATCCTTGGCTCATGCACCTTTATTTTTATTTTATTTTTATTTTTATTTTATTTATCTTATTATTTTTTTATTTTCCTAAATTTCGAAAATCCCCTAAAATCCCCCATAATTATGCTAATATTCCTAAATAAAATTCTTTTATGTTTATATTAATTTTACCTAATTAATACCCATTTTTGGAGCCCCTTTAAAGCTCATTAGTACCTAATTTCTCTAATTTCTCCATTAAAATAGGAAAAATTAGGCCAAGACTTACCCATAATCATGTTAATATGCCTAATTAAATCCTATTTATATTTATACTAATTATTCCCTAAAATCCACCTATAATCATGGTACTAAAAAGCCCACATAAGGTCCATTAGTACTTAGTTTTCTCAATTTAACTGAGAAAACATGGATTTTCTAGACCAAAGTTCGCATTAATATTCCTAGGTTCCTCGGAAAATTATCTAGACATGCTCAATATTTTAAATAAATATTAAGAGAATTTTCCGGGTCGTTACACCCTCCTTCACGGAGAACCACATTCCAATGTCGGTCTTGAGATAGTATTCCATTCGAGACCTCCAATATTGAAAATCAGATCCGTCGAAGAAGGGAGGTCAGGCGGTGCTAAATCCTTCTCTCAAGGCCATTGTTGATAGCTCTCGATTGTTAATCCGGTTGAACAGAGCCCCAAGCTCTGATACCACTTGTTGGATCTTGGATGGCTAGAGGGGGGGGTTAATGTAGCCAGACACAACTTTCTTGAACTTATTGAATTTCTGCACTTCAAGGGTTAGTAGCACAGCGGAAGAAATGCAAAACAGAGTAGAACTGCAGAAATGAAAAGCAACCCAAAAACGATAATAAGGATCGTTTACAAGGTTCGGGGATAACTTGCCCCTACTCCATGGCGTGCCCTTAAGGTGGGCGATCCCTTGATCGTCGACAGATCAAGCCCTAAAAAATCCGGATATCAAATCCTCCTTCTCGGTGGAGAAACCACTCCACACAAATATCTCAATAGAGTATATGGAATGAAAGCGCAGAGACACAAGGAAAGATCTTACAGATTGCTTAACAAAGCACAAGGATGAGAATCGGAGAACAGATCACCGAGCACAGTATAGCACCACCAACACAAGAGCTCCCAGCTCTATGTTTGCCTGCTGATCTACTCGCAACGTCCTCCATGAACTCAAGGTTGCTACTTTGCAAGAGATCGCCTCAAAGTCTGAATGAATGCTCAAGAGTTGGAGAAGTAGCTTGTTGATTCAAGTGAGATGTGTCCACTCCTTCTCCACTTCGCAGCTTAACCTGCTTACCATCGCCAGGTCACCAGCTGCTCTGTAGCTCACCAGCAGCTCACCTGCAGCGACCTAGCTATCCCTGACCTCCTCTGGACTCACTGATCCTTCTCCAGTCGAGCCCCAGTCCCAGGTCATCAGCTTCTCAGCCGTTGCAGCGTGTGCTAGAAGACGTTATTTCCTACAAAAGCCTCCGTTTGACTCCCCTTGAGTAAACCTGAGTTTCCTGCACACTTAGCAGTTCATTAGACCAGTAAATCAGCAGAGGATCAAGTATCAGAAGGCATTAGTAGTGTATCAGTAGCAATCAGAATGCGATCAGAACTCTGACAACATTTTTGAATTAAAGCTGTCAGCTACTGATTGGTCACCGGACCGATCAGAGTGACTCCTGATCGGTCACCAGACCGATCAGGATGGATTCAGACCGATCAGGCTCCAGCACGATCGGTCCCCAGTGAGACACTCAAAATCGTGATTTTCTGGTGATCGATCACAAAACCGATCCAACACTAGCTGGGTTTCCTCCAGCTTCTTTCTGCCACACCCCTGATCGGTCACCAGACCGATCAGGTTGTGGCCTGATCGGTCTGGGGACCGATTAGGACACTTCCAAACTGATCAAGCTCCAGCCTGATCAATTATAGTGAGAAGCCCACGACGTTTGATCGTTCACCAGAATGATCTGAATAGTATCCCTGATCGATCACCAGACCGATCAGGAGCCGAGCAGTAAGGTTCCCAAAGTCACTGCATGCTCCCTGATCGGTCACCAGACCGATCAGGACCCGAACAGTAGGTTTGACAAAGTCACTGTATGCTCCCTGATCGGTCACCAGACTGATCAGACATATCTGGATCGGTCACTAAATCGATCCACGAGGGAACTCCATGCCAACTTCCCTGATCGGTCACCAGACCGATCCAGGCAAAGCCAAACCCATTCTAAGACAAGAGAACTGGCTCCCAGCCTCCCCTGACTCATGCTTAGTCCCCCGGACCAAGACTCCGTGCCCAGTTTCACTCTCCGAGACTTCAACCTAGCCCTCCATGCTAGGACCTGGCCCTCCAAGCCAGGGTTTCATCCAACCTAGCCCTCCAAGCTAGGACCTGGCCTTCCAAGCTAGGGTTTCATCAACCTAGCCCTCCAATCTAGGAACTGGCCCTCCAAGCCAGGGTTTCATCAATCTAGCCCTCCAAGCTAGGACCTGACCCTCCAAGCCAGACTTTCATCAACCTAGCTTCTCAAGCTAGGACCTGACCCTCCAAACCAGGATTTCATCCAACCTAGCTTCCCAATCTAGGATTTCAATCGCTCCGTGTCTAGTCCCCAACCATGACTTAATCCCAATCATCTCATTAACCTAAACTAAAATCGGTGTCAACATCAAAACAACAATCATGGTCAGACTGCATCAACATCGGGCATGTCTCAGGACATGCCTGAGGTGGTCTACCGACCCTTTAAATGAGTGTCGGGTCAGTGTCTTTTTTCTTCATTCTGGTAGGGGTGGTCTGCCTCAAATTTTGTACCGCATTTCCTTTAATATAAATTTTTCTCTGCCTCGAGCTCTCTAGAGTTCGCTTGTTTGTGCTTTCGAATGCTGATGGCTCGGGTGATTGTTAGCAAAGGAGATTCGAGTGAGTGAACAACCAGGCCATACTAGCGAACAACTGAGACACTAGCACAATATAATTTCCAAGTGTTGGTCACTCGGGGCCTTGCCTCTTGATGTTCCGCGTTAAGGTGAGGGTCGGGTCGCTCGATCGATCCGCCCTCAGGGAGTGCAGGCCACCAGCGTCTGACTGGAAGAAAAGCCAATGGGTTCGTGGGAGCATGACACTTATAAATCGCGTGAGCGAGAGTTTGGTACGCTCGGTCGATCAGACCCAGAGAGTGGGGGTTGTCATGTGTCCGACTGGAAGCCGAGCCGAGGTGTCTGCGGGAGTATGCCCGTCCAAGACTCACCGAGGATTTGGATTGGGCCAACCCATCCCCCACCGGTCGCCTGACCGGCGAGTCGACGTCTTTCCACTTGTCCTATTTGGGATACGAGCTGCTTCGCATCCCTCCTCATGATGATTGCATTAATTATTGAGGGCACGCGTCTGTCAGTGAATGGTTCCTAGGTCGCCGAACCGTCTGCCCACTGTTACCAGCACCTCAGGAGTGGAAGCATCTGTCGGCGGGAATGTATGTGTTAGTGATATGAGAAAAGTGTCCTAAGGCAATCGCCTTATGATTGTAATCATTTATTTTAATAAATGAATATTCAGTATTTGAGTATACATGTTTATTTATTTGATTGAGATCTTAAACTCATTTACTGAATGTCCGCAATACAATTCACAGCATGAGAGAATTTGTGATGAATTCACAACTAGTGATTATCTCAACATGTGCAATTGTGAAGTATTGAAATTGTCCTTAGTCGATGAATTAATAAATACGGACACTATCAATTATGTTGAGACTAGCATGGGTTATTCTCTAATCAGCTGATTCTCACTGGCTGGTGACATTGAGATGTCCGGAGATAAACATGAATGCTAGTTAAGGGAACTAGTTCATTGGAGTGACTGGCTGTAAAACTTCATATGATAGTCTACATATAGATATGTCAATGAAGTTCTTACTGCAGCTTAAGTGCAATGTTCCTTTGACTTGCGGTGTTCAAGCCATCTTGGTCATGGAGACTTATACTTTGATATCTTAAGCAAGCATCTCCAAGGAGGTGTGGACCCAGGATGACTGGGTATAAGCCGAAGTGCCCGAAGATGTTTGAACAGCCTATAAATGATTCACCACTCCTTGCGAGGAGATGTATACCCAAGGCCTATCGTCGGATTGTTACTCGAAGTCTCTAGCCAGAGCATGACATGTTCAGAGTATGAATCTCTTAAATACATGAGAGTAATTAGAATCCGTAGTATGAGAAAACGTTACTTGGGCTAGGTGTGACGTAGTCAGCCTAGTGGAGACTGACACACATAGACCATGCACTGAACCAATTGGGTATAAGATGGTGAAGGGAATGGGGCACGATTCATTATAGCTGCTAAAGGGTTTCAGAATTATTTCTGAGGTCAACCGTTGATCTTTCGATTAATTGGGGATCATGATGTACTACTAGGTGCCACTCATGATCGTTCTATAATTGATTAATTATAGACGACCAACATAAATCGAAAGCCTATTTAGTCACACGCACTACGAGTAATCTCTCTTGATTGGAAAATCCAATTTTCAACTCGTTTTAAATCCCTCGGGCTACTCGTAGTGCGTCTGACTAAATAGGCTTTCGATTTATGTTGACCGTCTATAATTAATCAATTATCGAACGATCATAAGTGGCACCTAGTAGTACATCATGATCCCCAATTAATCGAAAGATCAACGGTTGACCTCAGAAATGAAACCCTTCAGCAGCTATAATGATTCGTGCCCCATTCCCTTCACCATCTTATACCCACTTGGTTCAGGACATGGTCTCTGTGTGTCAGTCCCCACTTGGCTGACTATGTCACACCTAGCCCAAGTAATGTTTTCTCATCCTACGGATTCTAATTACTCTCATGTATTTATAAGATTCATACTCTGAACACGTCATGATCTGGCCAGAGGCTTCGAGTAACAATTCTACGATAGGCCTTGGGTATACATCTCCTCGCAAGGAGTGGTGAATCCTTTGTAGGTTGTTCAAACATCTTCGAGTACTTTAGCTTATACCCAATCATCCTGGGTCCACACCTCCTTAGAGATGCTTGCTTAAGATGTCAATGTATAAGTCTCCATAACCAAGATAACTTGAACACCGCAAGTCAAAGGAACATCGCACTTAAGTTGCAGTAAGAACTTCATTGACATATCTATATGTAGACTACCATATGAAGTTTTACAGCCGGTCACTCCAATGAACTAGTTCCCTTAACTAGCATTCATGTTTATCTCCGGACATCTCAATGTCACCAGCCAGTGAGAATCAGCTGATTAGAGAATAACACATGCTAGTCTGAACAGAATTGATAGTGTCCGTATTTATCAATTCATCGACTAGGGACAATTTCAATACTTCACAATTGCACATGTAGAGATAATCACTAGTTGTGAATTCATCACAAATTCTCTCATACTGTGAATTGTATTGCGGACATTCAGTAAATGAGTTTAAGATCTCAATCAAATACATAAACATGTATACTCAAATACTGAATATCATTTATTAAAATAAATGATTACAATCATAAGGCGATTGCCTTAGGACACTTTTCTCATATCACTAACAAACTCCCACTTGGCCTAATGTCAATCACTACGACACCCAATACCACAGGCTCTAACATGACCCTCAAACTTGCTTTGAGGCAAGGCCTTAGTTAAAGTATCCGTTAAATTCCTTTCAGTGGGAATTTTCTCAATTTGTATATCATTCCTACTTATAATCTCTCTGATCAGATGATAGCGGCGAAGCACATGTTTGGATCGCTGATGAGACCATGGTTCCTTCGCTTGTGAAATAGCTCCATTGTTGTCGCAATAAACCGGTATTGCTTCATCAATGGTTGGAACCACACCAAGTTCTGAGACAAACTTCTTTATCCAGACTACTTCCTTTGCTGCTTCCGAAGCTGCAATATATTCCGCTTCCGTGGTAAAATCCGCTATGGTGTCTTACTTGGAACTCTTCCAACTTATTGCGCCTCCATTCAAAATAAATACGTATCCGGACTGAGATTTGGAGTCATCCTTATCTGTCTGGAAACTGGCATCTGTATACCCACGTATTACCATATCACCTTCTCCATATATTAGGAACACATCCTTAGTTCTTCTTAAGTACTTGAGGATTGTCTTGACAGCCGCCCAATGATCCATTCCAGGATCAGATCGGTATCTGCTTGTGACGCTCAGAGCATACGATACATCGGGCCTAGTACATAACATAGCATACATGATAGATCCTATCGCGGATGCATAAGGAATCTTATTCATGCAAATCCTCTCGTCTTCTGTGCGCGGACACATAGACTTCGAAAGGTTGATCCCATGCCTGATGGGAAGGTAACCTTTCTTGGATTCCAACATGCTAAACCTTTCTAGCACTCGGTCTATATATGTAGACTGCGAAAGACCAAGCAATCGTTTTGATCTATCTCTATATATTATAATCCCAAGGATATAAGTTGCTTCTCCCAGGTTTTTCAAGGAGAAAGTTTTGGACAACCAAATTTTAACTGACTGTAAAACTGATATATCATTTTCTATAAGTAATATGTCATCGACATATAACACTAGGAATACGACTGCACTCCCACTAACCTTCTTGTACACTCAAGGTTCGTCAGGATTTTGTGAGAAATCAAACTCTTTGATTGTCTCATCAAAACGAATGTTCTAGCTCCTGGATGCTTGCTTTAGTCCATATATGGATCGTCGAAGCTTGCATACTTTGGTTTTATTGACCGATGTGAAACCTTCAGGTTGTATCATGTATACATCCTCAAGCAGGATTCCATTAAGGAAAGTTGTTTTCACATCCATTTGTCATATCTCATAATCATAATGAGCTTCTATGGCCAGGAGCATCCGAATGGATTTCAGCATAGCTACTGGCGAATAGGTTTCGTCATAATCAATTCTTTGTTTCTGACGATATCCTTTTGCAACTAATCTAGCTTTAAAGGTAACAACATTACCTTCCATGTCGGTTTTCTTCTTGAAAACCCACTTGTACCCTATGGGCTTAATCCCTTCAGGTGGGTTAACCAAGTCCCATACTTGATTTTTGTACATGGAATCCTTTTCCGACTTCATGGCTTCAAGCCATTTATCCCTTTCTGAATTTTTCAGAATATCTTCATAACTGATAGGTTCGTTATCATTAATGTGTAACACGTCGTTCGATTCACTTATGAGAAATCGTATCTCTCTGAAATATTGCGTGTCCTATCAGACCTACGAAGAAGTATTGTTTTAGGTTCAACTGATAGCTCATCATTATGAGTTATTGGTTGTGGGTCTAGACTAGGTGTCTCTGTAATGTCTATTGGAGTTTCTTGAACTTCTTCAAGTTCAATGTTACTCCCACTGTTTTCTTGTAAAAGAAATTCTTTTTCTAGAAATACAGCATGCTTTGAAACAAACACCTTTTGTTCCAAGGGATGATAGAATTGGTAACCTTTCGTTTCCTTAGGGTATCCAATAAATAGACATTTATCAGACTTAGCATCAAATTTGTCTGATACAGTCCGCTTTACATAACCAGGACAACCCCATATCTTGAGGTGAGATAAATGAGGTTTCTAACTATTCCACGTCTCATATGGAGTAGTAGAGACTACCTTGGTCAGGACTCTGTTTAGTAAGTAAACAGCTGTCTTAAGCGCATAGCCCCAAAAGGATTTTGGAAGAGTTGCATGATTCATCATAAATCTAGCCATGTCCATCAAGGTTCGGTTACACCTCTCAGATACACCATTATGCTATGGTGTATATGGCGGAGTCCATTGAGACAATATCCCATTGTCCCTAAGACAATCTTGAAACTCTTGACTTAAGTATTCACCACCCTGATCGAATCGAAGTATCTTAATACTTTTGCCAAGCTGTTTCTCTACTTCACTTCTGAACTCTTTGAATTTCTCAAAAGCTTCAGATTTTTGTTTCATTAAGAACACATACCCGAATCGTGAGTGATCATCGATAAAGGTAATGAAGTAGCTATAGCCTCCTTGTGCAAGAGTTGACATTGGTCCACATACATCAGTATGTATTAGACCAAGCAATTCTCCCACTGGTTTACCTTTTTCGGAAAAGGGTAATTTGGTCATCTTGCCTTTTAAGCATGATTCACATGTATCAAATGAGCCAGGTTCAAATGATTCCAGAATTCCATATCGGTGTAATTTGGTCATGCGTTTCTTGCTTACATGGCCAAGACGGCAATGCCACGTATAGGAGTCTATTTGATTATCTATTCGAGCACGTTTGTTGCTAACTTCGATATTGAAAACATCACCGGATAAATCTAACGTGTAGATACCATTGAATAAAGTTTCAGTCCCATAAAGAACACCATTTAAAGTTATGTAACAGCAATTGTTACTAAAAGTTAAATGATAACCCTTTTCATTCAAGCATGAAATAGATACAATGCTCTTTATTAACGATGGCAATAGTAGTAATCTTTGCTCCATTTCCAACTCGCTAATTCGCTTCTCCCTTCACGAGTCTTCTTTTATTCCTTAGTCCCTGTATGTCATTACATATATGTGAGCTACACCCAGTATCAAGTACCCAAGTGTACGAGGAAATAGAGTGACATTCAATAACGATGATACCTGAGGAGGATGGGGCATCGGATGCCTTCTTCTTCAAGGACTCAAGATAAACCTTGCAGTTTCTTCGCCAGTGGCCCTCCTTGCCCCAGTGATGGCAAGTGCCTTTTGGTGCCTTTTCAGTCTTTTTCTTCCTTCCCTTATTTTGTTCTTTGGGCTTCCTCTTAGAACCTTTCTTTGAGGAACCAACTAACAGTACCGTCTTCTGATCCTGCTTTACAGAAGGCTCTACAGTCTTCAGCAGGTTAAGCAACTCAGGAATGGTAGTTTCTAGTTTGATCATCCGATAGTTCATCACAAACTGTGAGTAACTCTTGGGCAAACAATGCAGAATTAAGTCAATACTTAGTTCGTGATCCATTGCAAATCCGAGTGTGCGCAGTCGCTCAATGTACCCTAACATCTTCAACACAAACTGTGAAATAGAAGTGCCTTCCTGCATCTTAGAGGTGAAGAGGAGTTTGGAGACCTCAAACTTTTCGGATCTCGCCTGCTCGTCAAACAGCTCATGAAGATGGAAGACGATGGTATGAGCATCCATATGCTCATGCTGCTTTTGTAGCTCAGGTACCATAGCGGCCAGTATGATGCAACTCGCAAGTTCAGAATCGGCCACATGTTTCTGATAGGCCACTAATTGGTCTGGAGTTGCATCTTCAGAAGGATGGTTGGGAAGTTGTTCTTCAAGGACATAAGCAAGCTTTTCTACCTTGAGGACTATCCTCAGGTTTTGAAGCCAATCCATGAAGTTTGGCCCAGTCAGCTTATTGGTGTCCAAAATGGAAAGCAACTTGAGAGAAGACATGATCAGGTGATTATCCTAGAAATACAAATTGAGGTTATGTGATGACAATGATAAAGAATGCATTAATATACATTAATTAAATCCTATTTATTTTTCGAATTGAATAACCCTTTTTATCAATTCGGGAGATCGTAGGAAAATCTCCTAATAGGTTGATATCCAACCATAGATAAGAACAACCATGGCTAGAGTCCATCAAGTTATTCTTAGCTATGAAGGTAGGTAATTATACCGATTACATATTATACATATGTAACTATCACATTATGCTATCAACTAATTGAATGTTTGCATAAATCATTTGGTTGTTAACTCATTAACAAGTATGCAACAATATACATAGCACCCAATTGCACCTCTCTTTACATCGACCTTGGCTGTGGCACAACAAATCGATGCTCCAAGCTTAAGACTGACCCATTAATCAAGAAATAGTTTTAATATGGTTGGAGCTCATTCAACCGTTTAGTCAGGCTTGGATGTGTCCAACAACCAAAACTAAGGATTGATCTCTGACTTCAACTATATTAATCATAAACTAATTCCATTTGAACATGTTGACGTTCAATCTGGGCATGGATGTGTCCATCAACCCAAACGAGAAAAAAAACTCCGGTTCTAACCATATTAATGGAAGGTGTTGGCCTTAATATTTTGTAAGGGGTTTTGGGTCTCATCCTTTTTTTTTATGCACATTCATGACATATAATTATGTCATGTTCTAACGATTTCCTTAATAAAGTATGTATGTGACTTAATTTATAAAGTCTCATTAATTGAATTAGGAACCGGATTTCCTAATTCTTATTTCATACTTTATTCAAGGAATTGTTTTTGGGAAACAATTTCCTAAATTATCATAATCAATTTTGGAATTAATATGTTTAAGACTTTGATTTCTCTAAATCAAATCTTATTAAATTAAGTGACAAATTCCCTTAATTCAACCACACATTATTTTCATAAAAATCTTATTTAAGGAAATATACTCTATAGGAAACAATTTTCCTATTTAATTTTGGAGACAATAATATGTAAGAGCATCACCTCATAGATCAAATAAGGAAATTATCGTTTGAGAATCACCTCAAAAGTTTCTAAGATTTGATCACATATTTTATTTATGGAAAATTAATATCAATAACTTAATTTGGACGGCTCCCCGAGGCTCAATCCAAAATAAGAATTTAACAGTTTAAATTCAATTTAAGAAATTTAATTATAACAACTAACTTTAAATTGGACGGCTCCCCGAGGCTCAATCCAAAATAAAGAATTTTGTAATTAATTTAATTTCCAATTATGAATTTAAATACCAATTAATTTTCCCATAATTTTGTCTAGACTTTCTTGAAAAAAAGTGCCCAAAATTGCGAGCTTTCCATAAATGGAATGTTTCCAAAAATAAAAGGTTTTCAAAATAATTGTAAGTTTCTGGTACAAAGAAAACTTATGTTTTTCCAAAATTGAAAATTTTCCAAAATGGGAAATTTCCAAAATTGGAAAGTTTCCAAAAATGGAAAGTTTTCACAATTATCATAAAATTTCAGAAACAGGGATATTTCAAAAGTTTGCAAAATTTCATGATGATTTCTAAACTTTGAAATTCCTAAATCAAAAATTTACCCCATAATTGAAAAGTTTCCATAATTGAAAAATTTTCCAAAATTGAGATCATGACAATGTTTTCCGCAAAAATAATTATATGATTATGTCGAACACAAACCTCGGCTCTGATACCACTGTTAGGTCTGGGTGCATGTTGACATGGATGCGGGTTCGTAATTTTAAAATTAATTACGTGCAGAGGAAGGTTTAGCATAAATAATTTCTCAAATTATTTAATCACACATCTAAGCATGCAACTTTATCTTGTGTAGACATGATCATATATTTAAAATTTCGCAGAAACGTAAACTAATTTACTTATTACCTCGTGTAACTCGAAGGAAGGGACGAGACCCAACCGTACGTGTCCCTCGGAAGCTCCGCCTCTATTCGCGTTCACGCCGAGTATCTTCGGGATGACTTCGCAAAGCCACGAGTTTCGTGTTCTCGAGAACTACTCGATTCTCTGAGAACGCGACAAGAAAAAACAAGAGAGAAGTAATTGTTGGTGCAGAAAGCACCCAAGTCGAACTTGTGTTTTGATAATGGCAAAAGGGTTCAAAAGTTAAGGTATAATGTTTATCTAACCTATTACTCAAGTGTGTAGGAAAAGTCCTAGCGAAGGACTGCTAAGCACCTGGCGAAGAAATGCCAGGATATAAAGCCCTAGCGAAGGACTACTAGGCACCTAGCGAAGGAATGCCAGGATACAAAGCCCTAGCGAAGGACTGCTAGGCACCTGGCAAAGGAATGCCAGGATATAAAGACCTAGCGAAGGACTGCTAGGCACCAGGCGAAGGACAGCTTGGTACTGAAGACCTAGCGAAGGACATCTAGGCACCAGGCGAATGACAGCTTGGTACTGAAGACCTGGCGAAGGACAGCTAGGCACCTGGTGAAGGACAGCTGGGCAAAAGTCTAACCAGAGGAGCCTGTTGGCATCAGGTAAATTCTCCCGAGAGGAGTAGGTGAGGACGCGTTCTCCGTCGAGGGAACAGTAGGCGTCGGTTCGACCTAGGGTTCCATTTTGGAGACCCAAAGTCAGAACCAAGACAGCTAAGGCTGTATAAAACTAACAAATAATTGTTTTATGTTGTTTTGGACTAACCCTAGATGCAGGACCGAAGGAACGAGTGTCTGCAGCTCAGAGAGCCTCAAAGGAGTGAGGCAGCAGCTGACCAGGGCGCCCGGAGTGTCCCGGGCGCCCCCAAGGTGAACACAAAATAGATGAAGCAAGAGGAGTGCTTCGATAGCTTATGGGCGGGGCGCCCCCGTGCTCCCGGGCGCCCACCATGCTCCCGGGCGCCCCCAGCATCCCGGGCGCCCCCAAGTTCAAGCAAACAAAGCAGAAGCCAACGGATAAGAGTTGACCCGGTCAACCTGGGCGCCCCCAGCCTCCCGGGCGCACCGGTCAAAGCCTGATCCCATTTTTAAAGGGATCAGAGTCGACCGAGAGGAACTCGGATCAGCTGACACATGGGGGGGGGGGCGCTCCCGACGTTCCGGGCGCCCCCAGGGGCTATAAAAGGACCCTTGAACCCAAGGCTTCCATCAATCAATTCTTCCAACGCATTCACGCTCTTCTGCTCCCGCGCTCTGCCCCGGAAACCTCCCAACTTGAGACTCAAGCGCCGACGACGTCCCGCTGCTCCGGAAATCCAATCTACATCGGACGTCGGTAAAGAAGAGTTACTTTCAAGTTTACTGCACTAATTTTGTAATACAATCTTGTAAACTGTTTTTGCGAAAATATAGAACTGCCCGCAGAAAATGGTCAACGACCGTGAGCCTTCGAGTAGGAGCCGACCGCGACTCCGAACCAAGTAAAAAACTTGGTGTTTGCGTGTGTTTGATTTAAATTTCCGCTGCTAATTTCTCTAATTGTTAATCCGAACGTTTTACGATATTCACGCCCCCCCCCGTCTATCGTTTCTCTCGATTCAACAAGTGGTATCAGAGCGGGGAAGCTCAAATTTGGTGCAACCACAAATTTGAGAATTTTTTGGATTTTTTTGCATTTTTTTTAAATTTTTTTTGTTCGAATTTCTTCTCGTTAATCGAGGTTGGTGCAACACCCCTCGACAAATATTTTTTTTTACATTATCCCGCACTACTAATCCAAGACCAAGTCTTGGGATATTTCTCTCTTGTTAGTTTAATTTTCAGATATGATGGCCATGCAAGAAGGCTTCAGCACTGCAAGACCACCTCTCTTCAGTGGGGAGGACTTCTCCTACTGGAAGAGCAGAATGGAGGTCCACCTGAAAACTCAGGTGGACATGTGGATAATCATCCAGTCCGGACTGGAGATTCCAAAAAATGCTGAAGGAGTACCTCAAACCTACACAAAGTGGGACACCGCTCTGAAAGGGAAGATTGAAGCTGATGCAAAGGCGACCCAGACCCTCCAATGTGGCTTAACAAAAGAGGAGCTGAACTCAACAGTGCCAAGGAGCTGTGGGGAAAACTGATCGAGCTGAATGAATAAACTTCAGACACTCGGATCAGCAAGAGAGATCTCCTCCTGAACAAGCTGTATATGATCAAAATGATGGACAACGAAACAGCAGCTCAACTTCAAGCCCGAATTTAGGAACTAATGAATGGACTACACACCATCGGTCACAAGGTAGAAAAATGTGACCTAATAAGGTACGCTTTAAATGCTTTCCCAAGAAACACCTTGTGGGCATCTATGGTAGATGCATACAAGGTTTCAAGGGACCTTTCAAAAATTAAATTAGATGAATTGTTCTGTGAATTAGAATTACATGAACAGACTAACTACAATCTAGCCGAGAAAGGTATTGCATTTGTTGTAGGTAAAACTGGAAGGACAACCAAGAAGAAGCCTCAACCTGAACCCGAGTCTAACTCAAACTCAGACTCAGAAGACGAAGAAGGAGATCGACCTAAGCTGGTTCGACTGGCCCGAAACTACTACAAGGAATTGAAGAACCAAACCAAAAGACGGAAAGCCAGCCGAAGAAAGGATGAACCAGCTGATCCCGCAAATGAAAAGAACAAGCCTAACGTGACCTGCTACAAGTGCAAGAAAAAGGGTCACTACAAGACGGAGTGTCCGAACCTAAAGGAGACCAAGAAGAATAGAAGGAAAAAGGCACTTCAAGCAACGTGGGACGAGTCCTCCTCCTCCGAAGAAGAAGAGGTCCCATAGTCAAACCTACTTGCACTAACCGCTTCAAAAGAAGTCGAGTCCGAGTCAGCATCAGAACAGGACGACGACAGACTGACATTTTCAGAAGACGGCAAAATCAAGGTAAGTGGTTTTACTAGAAGTCAGTTAAATGAGTTAATTTCTTATCTTTCTCGAGATTTGGCGAAAGCTAAACTCCGAGTTGAATCTCTCCGACAGGAAGTAAAACTCCTGAATGATGGAGCTGATTCTAGACCCTTAACTGAGAAGGTTTAAGAAGGAACCTCTACTCAAGTTGAAAAACTTGAGAAATAGAACACCTCCCTGAAAACTCAGGTTAAGGACCTTAGATCAGCTTTAGAACGATTCACTTCTAGTTCCAAGGGTCTTGACATGATTCTTGGAAAACAGAAGTCGGCTCTAAATCGATCCGGACTAGGCTATAGAACCAAATCTAGACAAAGATCCTACTTTGCTGTACTGAACCAGTCCAGACCTAAAGTTCAGGCATGGGTACCTAAACTATACCTGAATAAACAAATAGGATCAAATCAGTATTGGATCCCCAAGGATAAGATTCACATCTTGCCAAACCATTATCGTGGCTATAGTCCAGGGGGAGCCAAATTAAAAACAAAATTTATTGTTAGATAAAATTCAATTCTTGATTGTAATTTGCTTGTTTGATTGTTTATTTAATTTTTGCAATTTACCATGCTTAGACTTAGGAATGGTTGGTTTAAGGACTGAACTAACTTAACTGAAATTTGACAACATAGTATTGGGTGGAGGTGAGATGATAGTACGTTAGGGAAACCAATTCTAATAAGGTCAAGTATTATCTGTTGGTGCAAGTTGCATCAATGATGTTCTCCTTTAAGTGTTTTAATGTTTGACAATATACTTAAGTCAGTGATACACTAAACAGACAAAGGGGAGCAAAGGACAAGTAACCTAAGTTGAAGAAAAGTCCTAGTTAATCTAGGCATCGGAACCCTAAGACCTAGCGAAGGGCTGCTAGGCACCTAGCGAAGGGCTACTAGGTATCGTAACCCTAAGACCTAGCGAAGGGCTGCTAGGCACCTAGCGAAGGGCTGCTAGCTATCAAAACCCAAAGACCTAGAGAAAGGGTTTGCTAGGCACCTAGCGAAGGGCTGCTAGGCATAGAAGACCTAACGAAGGGATGCTAGGCACCTAGCGAAGGGCTGCTAGGCATAGAAGACCTAGCGAAGGGCTGCTAGGAACCTAGCGAAGGGCTGCTAGGCATAGAAGACCTAGTGAAGGAATGCTAGGCACCTGGCGAAGGACTGCTAGGGAATGAAGTCTTGGTCCAAGGGACTGAGCAACTTAGCTGAGCGATGACTAAGGACAGGAGTAGAGATGGGTCAGGGTTTGGGTGTCTCGAGGTCCGGAGGTATCGGAAGCTAAGCAAAAGTCCACCTGAAGGGCTGGGTGGCAACCGTCTCCTGAAAGGAGTAGGTGAAGGGCAAGTTCTCAGGGATGGGAACTTGTGCCGGTTCGACCTAGGGCATCGTGGAAATCTGAAGTCTGAATCAAGTCCTTAAGCCTAATATTATGTGTATATGTGTTTTGTGTTTGTGTATCTTGCAGGTACCAAGATTGGAAGACAAAGCAAGTGAAATAGGCTGGAGGCCCTGAAGCAGGGTGCCCCCAGTGTTGGGGGCGCCCCCATGCATCCAGGGCACCCCCAACAGTGGGGGCGCCCCCAGACAAAGAGAAAAGTGCAGTTCTAGTGAAGCAGGTAGAACAGGTGTCAAGCGGGGTGCCCGGAGCGTCCGGGGCGCCCTGGTTCAAAGCTTCTTGTGCTGTTTCGAGTGTGAAACACAGATAAGCCTTCATGAGGGCACCCGGTAGGTCCGGGGCACCCTGGTCAAAGGTTTTATCAGCTGCGGCGAGGTCGGCGCTGGGATAAGGTTTGACCGGGTTTATTAGGGCGCCCCCAGGAGGCCTATATAAGGGGCTTCGACCCCTCTGCTTCCACAACAATTGCCAAGTACCATTCCGATCATTTTGACCGACGACAACGCGCTAAAGACGAGGCTCTACGACCGGGAGGCTCCAGGAGGAAGTGCGCGGCACTTCGGAGGTCCAGATCGGCCGAGTTTCAGATCTTGTTTGTTCGGTTTGATTTTACTGTTACGCATTCAATTTATTTATCCTTTTTTATTGTAATCATGCACTGTAAGTCGGGTTTCTCCGCCTCCGGAAAGTCCGGGAAGGAGACCAATAGTGACCCTGGGGGGTCGGGAACCAAGTAAAAATCCCGCTGTGTCCCTATCTTGTTTTTATTTTCTTTGCATTTACATTTCCGCTGTGCTACTAATATTCTAAGTCTAGAACGATCCAGGTTTTCAACGAAGTTTCCGTGAGAGATATTGACGGTCGATATTCACCCCCCCTCTATCGACGACACCGGTCCTACAATTGGTATCAGAGCCGAGCCGCTCTTCACCGGACTAACCGCCGACGGAGCAACGACGCCAGGAGTTTTGGGGGAGCTCAGGGGTGAATCAGGTATATTTTATTTAAATATCTGTGTTTAAATTTCATATTACGTGTTTTAAGTGCAGGGAGAGAGGGCACTACAAAAATCAGTGCCCTACTCGTAAGACTCGATCTTCATCACCGGTGGCGAAGGAGGCACCAGCGCCAGGAAGCCAGAGGGACAAAAGTCACGTATGATGCTTCAAATGCGAGAAGTACGGACATTACAAAAACAATTGTCCAACAAAGGTACGTAAGATTTATGTTCCAAAAATTTTACAAGTTCCTGCACCGCCTTGTGATAATGTAGTTAATTTTTCTAATAAATTAGATTTACTGCATAGTAAAATTAATTTTCTGCATGTCAAATTAGAAAATATAGATATGACTAAAATATCCGAAATTAACTATTTAATCCAGAATGTCAACTCAGTAATTTCTAAAATAAATTCTGAAATTATTAATTCTGATAATTCTAATTCAGATAAATTTTATCCTAAGGATAAATCCGAATTCAAATTCGTAAATCCTAAGGATAAATCTGAATTCAAATTCGAAAATCCTAAGGATAAATCCGAACTCAAATTGGAAAATTCTTTAGATAATTATGAATTCAAATTTGAAAATCCGTTGTACAAATTTGAATTCGAATCTAAAAATTCTAAATATAACTCTGAATTTAGTAAGAATAATCCAGAAATTAATTCTGAAAATTTTAAGAATAATCCAGAAATTAATTCTGAAAACTTTAAGGATAATCCAGAAATTAATTCTGAAAATCTTAAGGATAATCCAGAGATTAATTTTGAATTTCTTGAAAATATTGAAGATATGTCTGAGGATAATTCTGAGGATAAATTCGAAGATGAAATTCTTCTAGATAATAACTTAATCATAGAAAATATTGAAGATTATTACAAAACCTTAATTAGTGGCCCAAATTACTCCACCTATGTTGAGGACATTGAAAGATCTAATGTTGAAGAGGATATGGAACTATCTAAGATTAGGGCCATAATCAATAAAAATTACAAAAATTTAAATAAATTAAAATTATTAGAAAAACTTGAAAAGAAAGATAAAGATAAAGAAGAAATTTTTGAAATAATGAAAATGATGAATTTAAACTCACAATTATTGATTAATCATTATAATCCCAAATTAAATCTTAATTAAAACTTAATTAAATTCAAATTAATTCTTAATTAAATCTTAATTAAATTTAAATTAAATCCTAATTATATCTTAATTAAATTCAAATTAAATCTTAATTAAATTCAAATTAAATCTTAATTAAATCTTAATTAAATTCGAATTAATTAAATCTTAATTATTCAAATTCGAATTAATTAAATCATAATTATTCATATTCAAATTAATTAAATCTTAATTATTCAAATTCAAATTAATTAAATTAAATTAAATTAAATTAAATTCAAATTAAATCAAATTAAATTAAATTAAATTCAAATTAAATTAAATCAAATTAAATTAAAAGTAAATCAAATCAAATTAAATTAAATTAAATTCAAATTAAATTAAATTTAAATTAAATTAAATTAAATTAAATTCAAATTAAATTCAAATTAAAATATGTCAAATCAAATTAAATTAAATTAAAATCAAATTAAATCTAAATTAAATTTGAATTAAATCTCAATTAAATTCAATTTAAATTCAACTTAAATTAATTCAATATCAATTAATTTCTAACTTCAATTTATTATTAATTAACTTGAATCCAACTAAAATCTTAAATAACTTAAACTCAAACTGAAATAAAATTTTACCCAAACTGTAACAATTATAATTAATAACATTAAATATGTCAAAGTGGGTTGGCATATTCGCGGGTTCACACGACATGTATCAAATCGGGAATTTGATACATCTTTAGAAACTTAAATAAAATAATTTGAATTGTTTGACTCATGCATAATTGACATGCCATGCATTTTGCTACTTCTTTCAAATATATGACATGTCATTCATATTTAAATTTTATGCATATATTAGAACGGCTATAGGAAAAAGAATAATTGAAACTTGATCAACCTAGTATTGGGTGGCGGTGAGATGATAGTACGTTAGGGAAGCCAATTCTAATAAGATCAAGTATACTCTATTTGGTCTCTTTAGACTGGTGAAACTAGCCGAAGCTACCGATCCAAGACTCAAACTAGTTAGACTAGAATTTTTCAAAAAGTAATTTTGAAAATGAAATTTCATTAAAAGGCTTTGTCAAGGAAAGGGTTGATGATCCAATAAGGCTACGGCCAAAGAAGGCCTAGTGCCTCGCCAAGACCTGGAAGCTAATTTTTGAAATTCAAATTCAAGTTACTTCTTGTCAAATTCAAATCTAACACATGCTTCAATTAAATCTTAGAGTTAATAAATTAAGAAAAATGATTCAAACATCTCACAATACACCTATAAGGCAACCATGCTTGTTGTATTGATACATCTAAAATGGGTGAGATGTTAAGGACTAATGAATTGAAAAATATTTTTCAAAAATATTTTTCAAAATTGTTAGAATATTTTCATAAAAATATATTTTCAAAATAGTGCTTCAACATAATAATGTTTTTATGGAATTCATGTTTGTCTGATTGATTATACATATTATACATTTTTCAAAAAGATATCTTTTCAAAAAATTGTTTGACTCACTCAATTAGACACAAGCCTCTTAGGACAACACTAAAGTTCCTTAAGGCACTTAGATAGAGTCAAACGGTATCGGGTACAGGGGAGTGCTTTTTATTTTTTTTAAAATGGTTTTCAAAAACTGCACTTTAAACATTACTATCATTTGAAAAATAATTTTCGAAAATTGTGCTTTAAATCATTATTACTTATGTTTTCAAAAAGGTTTATGTTGTAAAAATTATATGTTCAAAAATTTACCTATTTCTTTGACTTTGATAAACCCTAAAGACACAGAGGAAAGGTCCACTTCATGATCTTCAAGGACTCCTAGGATGTGTCAAATTTAGGGGGAGTCTGAGTCAAAAGAAGAATTTCAGGAAATTTTTTTGGTAATTATTCATTTGTTGTTAAATATTTCTTTTTAATATGAATCAAATTTTAAGACTCAGAGGAAGAGTACTTGTGGTCAACAAGCTTCCCAGGACTGAGTCATGTTTAGGGGGAGGTCAAATTAAAGGAATTATTTAATAACATGTTTTCATATTTTCAAAATCATGTTAAAAAGCTAAGTCTTTCAAAATACTATTATTCTACTTGATAGAATTTGTGTGACTTATGAAATTATTTTTTGAAATAATGTTTACTTGGGTTGGAGAATTTCCAGGACACTTAGGAAATGTCCTTGTAGTCAACAAGGTTTCCCAGGATGGTGTCAGACTGGAAGATTAACCAAGTCAAGTAAAATATTAGGTCTTCAAAAGTTCACACATTTTTCAAAATCCACAAGCATATATTTTCAAAAGTACTATCATTTTTTTGTCAAAATTCTATTAATATTTACTTGAGTTTGAAGAATTTCCAGGACACTTAGGAAAATGACTTTGTGGTCAACAAGGTTTCCTAGGGTTGTGTCAGACTGGAAAAGGAACCTAGTCAAGTATAATATCATGTTTCAAAAATCACTTATATTTTTCAAAGTCTCATCTTTTTCAAAAAAGTAGTTAGTACTTGCAAAATATTCATAATACTTATATTTTCCAAAATAGCATTCTTTCAAAAATTATGCAGTTTCCACAAATACTTAATGTTTCAAAAAATTCAATACATTTTTCAAAGGTACTTATATTTTCAAAAATTACATAATCTTTCAAAAGTACATAGCATCTTTTTCAAAATTATGCATTTTTCAAAAAAAAATGCAATATATCATTCAAAATGCAATGCTTTCAAAATTTTGCACTTAGTATTTTCAAAAAGAAATAAAAGTTTTCATTATTGGTGCAAGTATTTTATTAAAGTTTTTTGATGTATGACAAAGGGGGAGAGGTGCTTAAGTTAGAAAAAATTTTCTCCCAAAGATCAA
>JAGFNQ010008621.1:0-14481 GCA_024364735.1 Boesenbergia rotunda | reverse complement strand
CCGATCGCCATCTCAAATTAAACTATATTTTGAGGGACAGTGAATCTGTTGGGATCACTGGCAACGGTGAATCCGTCGGAATCGACGGTGAATGATGCGAGATCGCAATTGCGGCGATCTTTAACGGATTCACCGTACCCTCCAGTATATAATATAGTTCGGAGCGACGGACGGAGGCCGCCAACGATATTTGATCGATTATCGAACGTCGAACATATTATCGATTGACGATCAAAATTTTTATTTAGACATCCATTTTTATTTAGCATATCATTACTCTCCAAATCGGCAAGTTTTTATTTTTTATAGAAACGACGACGATTTTCATCCCTTTCTTTAAAAAAAAAAAATTGACGGAAACATATCTAATAAAATCTCGTTTTGAAATTTTATAAAAAGAAATTCTATTCGGCAATTGACATATTTAAAATTATTAAAGACCGTCGATGATCGATTGACAATCGAATATCAGACATGTCGTCGATTGACGATAAAATATTTACTGAGATATTTATTTTACTGTATAAATCATTTCTCGATTTGATTTATGCTCTCCTCGAAATTTAAATCGCGTCGTCGCTCGCCTCATCATCCACTACCTACCTACCACGATCGCAATAAAGCCTAACCAACTGATCCCCCTCCTCCTCCTCAGACGGCGCCGGCCTACTCAGCCTCGCCTCGCCTCGCTTGCGCGCGCGCACCGCCCACCCGTCAATCTGCCGCCAAGCCGCCGCCACGTACGGTCAATCTACTCCTCAATTTCTAAAGATGAAAGTTTTAGCTTTGACAAATTAACCAATAAATTTTCTTTAATATATGATTGGCTTAAAAATATTGACTATGTGGAATTTAATTGATGATCCTACCATGGGATATTTCAACTTGAGATTAAAAAATTCAAAAAGAAGGTAAAAGATTTTTTTATTTCATTTTAATACGTTTATTCTCATCCTTAATAATTAACCAAATTAAACTAAAATGATAAATTTATTGTTTTTAAAATGTTTATGATAAATTTGATATATATCTCCAACTCCTTCGTCGGAGAAGCCCTCCCAGTAACCTTCGTTTCTCATATGATAATAACAAAAAAAAATGTTGACTAGGTAGTAGACGAATTTGGGATGATTAACTTGGTCCCACGGAAATTTTCATCGATTATCAGGGTAAATCAAAAAATACTCGCAACTTCTCATATGATAGTCGATATAGCACAAAAGGGATATTATTTGTGTAATATGTCCTAGACCAAACAAAATACTTCACGTATGAAAGTATAAAATTAATAATACACTTATCGAACTTCAAATTATAATTAACATAAATACTAAATTATACATGTACAAGCAAATATTCAAGTATCAAACATGATACAAAAGTTTATATGCTTAAGTTTACCGTACGTGTTCAAGAATTTTATAATAAGCAATGATAGGGAATAGAAATAGGAGAGTAAAAAGTATAATGAATGGTGTGGTATGACGTGGTACTTTACATGTACACATCTGATTATCGCTTGGACATCATGGGCGGTCTTCGACTACCGTTCCGAATCAAACTATACCCTGAGAGGCACGATGAACTCGTCAGAGATCGCTGCGAGCAAATATCACGTCATTCACTATATTTTTCGCTCTTCGATTTTTATTCTCCCTATCATTTTTCTTTTATAATTATGTTTATTACTCCTTTTCCTATAACATATCAATTTCACCTTGGATTTCTATTGTTTTTTCATCCTTTACACGTTTATATGAATTCTTTCGGACCAATGGTTAATCCTTTCGAACCATTGGAGCTATGACATTGAATTCTTTTCCAAGAAGACAATTGGTTCTGGAGATCATTTACACATATTCTTGGTTTATGATAAAGATTTCATTTTACTGATACCTAGGGACTGCTTTTTCCTCTGCTTCATCTCTAATTGAACATTTGGACAGTGTTTCCTTGGGCTCTTTCAAAGTCAAAATTTGGATTTTTTTTATTATACCTCAGAAGCGGGCGCTTTGTATATTATAGTTATTTTTGGAGCTGTCAAAGCCGGGCTTTACACGTTTTGCACCGGATTAAGTTGGTATATGAAAATTTCAAAAACCTCTCACTTATATGCAGCTAAGAGAATTCTTAGATATATCAAAAAAGGATAATTAATTATGGGTTTATCTGTTCATCAACGAAAGATATGGAATTTTTTTATTTCAGTAATAGCGATTGGGCTGGAAGTTATAATGAACGCAAGAGCACTACCAGATATGTATTTTATCATGGCAATGTTGCATTCACTTGGTCTTCAAAGAAACAATCAATTGTTGTGATAGGGTTGAATAGCCCGTGGCAGACACGTGGAATAAAAAAGCTTTGTGGCAAAATGCAACAACTCTTAGGGGGTGTTTGGTTTGTGTCATTTTCCATTTTCATTTTCCAGAAAATCGCATTTTCTAGTTTTCTGGAAAATGATTTTTTTTTCATTTTCCAGTTTTCCAGAAAACATTTTCTGGAAAATAAAGCTGGAAAATGTAAACCAAATATGTTTTCCAGAAAACCGTATTTTCTACAGAAAATGAAAATGAAAAACAGACTAGAAAATACAAACCAAACGTCCCCTTAGTGACTCCTTTTTCAAAGCCCCTGAGACACTCTCGGGAAGAGAAGCCTCTAGGGCCCCCCTCGGGAGACAAGTCCTGGGGAGTCAACCAGAAGATCCCTCTCGGGATCATCCCGGTAGGTGGGGTCCCAAGACCACCTCGATGAGCTATAATGCCCGCGATCACATGGGCTAGAAGACCGCGAGACCACCTCGAGGAAGCGGAGCCCGAGCTACCTTCGACATCAAATAACGGTTCTCCCCCCTCCCTCGCGGATCTATGGATAAGCGTCCCCGCTGGCACGGAATCATCACAACCCTTAAATGTCGCAACGGGTCGAAATGTAATGACGGTGTGGACCATTTCAAAGGCTATCTAGTAACCGCCAAAAGAGGGGGAAGACATGACATAAATCGTGGGAGCGTAGCAAAGCGGCGGAGGCCAGTATAAAAGGTACCCCAACCCCTCTGGTAAGGGGGGTTAAGCATTCTCTACAACACATACTTTCTTTTCTGTCTTACCCTTTTCTCCATCAAGGGACTGACTTGAGCGTTGGTGTAGCGACCCGCCTTCTCTACCTTAGACGGATCGTTACTTTTGTCTACTTCTCGACTCTAATGCACGACTAAAAATGCGGAAATCTTTTTTTTTCTTTTTAATCTATCTAAGAATGATATTCTAACTTAAATAGTCATGCATGATACCATGTCACACTTTCTTTCTCAAAAACTCGTAAGAAAATACTTATTGAAACTTGCCTCACCCAACTCAGCTTACGGGTATCAGTCGACTGATACTGTACCAGTCGACTGATAAGCCTGAAATCTGAAAATTCAGGTTTCGAAACTTGCTTCAAAAGCCCACCAATCATATAGTTTCGAGTCATATAAAATCATGACACTATTTCTATACTCTATGCCAGATTTCTAAACAATTTAGCCAATCAAAACGAATCCATAAACTTGAAATTAGGACTTTTGCGGAATTTACAAGTTATGAAAAATCTACATAGACTTTAAACTAGAGTTTGTACCAAACTTAACTTCTAACCATTGAAACTCATCACGCAAAATTCTGAAACATCCCTAAGGCATTATCAAATGAGAAAGCAACTTTTCTAGACGTACTTAAGCAATAAAAACTTGATTCAAAGGGAAATTAATACTATCTTGGCACATGCATCTATTTCTCTAACAAAGTATCAATATTTCAAACTACTCACACTTCTACTCATCCAATGCAATCATAAGGATATGTATGCTAAATAAAATGACATGGAATCTTTACTCTAAGAAATTGAGCATGTAAAACTATCCAAAGCTTAAATGTTCGCTAAACTCCATAAAGCAAGAACTTGAAATTTGAATAAACTAAAACATTGTAATTCAAATAACTAAATTGTCTCGTCTCAAGGATCTCTCCAAAATCAGCCACCACACACACTTTACTCAGCACCGCCTCGTCGCCTTCCTTCAGAATTGCTTGCCTTTACCTTTATCTGCAGTAAGAGGAAATGCAACTAGTAACAAAAAGCTTAGTAAGTACTATCTAGCTCACAAAATCTCGAAATGTGCAAACATGCTTCTTGATCAATATGAAATCATATGAGATACTTATATGCTTGAAAGAAAACTAAGAACATGTATAACTCAAAACATGCATACTCAAGCATTAATAAATCTCAATTTACTTTTCTTGGCTCAACTTGAAACTTAGCTATTCTTTAACTTTTTGAAAACTCTTTAAACTTTAGAAACTTTGCTAAAGCATATACTTGAAAATAATAATCACTTGGATCCACTGAAGACGTAAGTACCATCTCATGCGCGTTCCCTAAAAGGTTGGGGTAGCGAGCCACCAATCCTAATAGAGCAGACCTTGGTCTACCAGGGCCAAGACCTTGGAATTGGACACCTGGATTTCTTTAACGACGCCCTTGGACGCCGGGTACTGGCCTTAGAAAATAAAATAGCTTTTTTTCTTTTCTTTCTTATCTGTAAATGCCTTGGCATTTTCTCGAGCACCTTGCGTGCTAAAATCCCTAAGTCTTGACTTTTGGGGATTTCTTAAGGCCTTGGCCTTTTCTTTTCTTATCTTTATCTTCTCTTTTCTTTTCTCATAACTTTCTTAGCCCCTAATCTCACATAGGGTGCTTAATCAAACTTATACAAGCATATAATGAACTAAGATCACATGCAAAAACTTAAACAAAAAGGAAATATCTCTTTTAAAAACTTTTAAGGGAAATTCTTGCGGAAAAACCGCCTCTTACTGCAGGTGAGCAGTACTTACATTGATATCTTGGACTTACAACCAAGATTGACGTCTAGGACTCGGAAGAAACTTGAGATCTCGGAGAATTCTTCGCACCTACGCGTTCCTCTCGTCGCGGGGATTCCAAATATTAGAAGATCTCTTGGAGAAGAGCCTTGACCGGCCCCCTAGAGCTTGGTATAGTTTCGCCCAGAAGAGGAGGGGTCGGCGTGAGGGTTTGGAGAGGAGAGAAAATAAAACTTCTCTCTTTAATTACCTATTTATACTTATGGGGCGGATTAACCTAACTACACCTTAAATATAGGTCTCTCCTTCCTTTGCTGTGCTTGATACCCTAGCCCAGCTGGTCGCGCGCGTTTCTGGTTTCGTGCTGGTCGCGGGTTCGAACTCCGGCTGCCCTTAAGTGGTTTTTCCTTTTTTTTTCTTTCTCTTTTTTTTTTAAAATACCAAACGGACTCGAAAAATTCCATAAAAATATTCTAAAAATTCCTAAAAATATCTAGAATATTTCTAAACTATTTTTAAATAATTCTAAGGACTTTAAGAACTAAAAATGGGAATTTTGGGGCGTTACAATCCCCCATACCTTATAAAAAGTTCGTCCTCGAACTTAGAATAATTCTGGATATCTCTCTCTCATGCTGTCCTCACGTTCCCAAGTAGCCTCTTCATGCTTTTGATTCTGCCAGATAACCTTCACTAGTGGCACTTCTTTGTTTCTTAATCTCTTAACTGCTTTGTCCACTATCTGTGTCGGTCTGCTCTCATAACTAAGATCTTCTTGGATCTGTACTGACTGAGGCTGAATCACTTGGCTAGGGTCGTGAATACACTTCTTTAGCATAGAGACATGAAAGGTACTGTGGATAGCTGACATATCCTCTGGTAAGTCCAGCTCATAGCTACTTTCCCAACCTCTTTATAATCTTGTAGGGTCCTATGTAGCGAGGACTTAGCTTGCCCTTCTTGCCAAATCTCACCACTCCCTTCATGGGAGCGACCTTGAGAAATACTGAATCTCCAACTTGGAATTCAAGTGGCCTACGGCGTGTGTCAGCATAACTTTTCTGTCTACTCTGGCAGTCTCAATCCTCTGGCGGATCGTCTGGATAGCCTGAGTGGTCTCATCTATAAGCTCAGTCTGGCTGCCTAGTCCTGACTCCATCTCTTTCTTCTCACCAGCTTCTTGCCAACATATGGGTGATCTACATTTCCTGCCATATAATGCCTCATAAGGTGCCATCCTGATGGTGGCCTGATAGCTATTGTTGTAGGCAAACTCAGCTAAGCACAGAAATTTGCACCAACTACCTTTAAAGTCCAATGCACAAGCCCTGAGCATGTCTTCTAAAATCTGATTTACTCTCTCTGTTTGTCCATCTGTCTGGGGATGGAAAGCTGTGCTGAACTGAAGTCTGGTGCCTAGGGCGTCCTGAACACACTTCCAAAAATGGGAGGTGAATCGCCCATCTCTGTCAGACACGATCGACCTCGGAACTCCGTGAAGCCTGATCACTTCTTTCACGTACAGCTGTGCTAACTGCTCTACCGAATGCGATAACTTGATGGCTAGGAAGTGGGCAGACTTGGTCAACCTATCCACTATCACCCAGATTGCATCATGTCCATGGGTGGTTCTTGGAAGACCTGTGATAAAGTCCATGGATATTTCTTCCCACTTCCACTCTGGAATGGGAAGTGGCTGTAGAACTCCTCCTGGTCTCTGGTGTTCTGCTTTGACTCTCTGGCAGGTCAAGCAGGTACTGATATATCTGGCCACGTCTCGCTTGAGTCCAGACCACCAGAACCTTTGCTTTAAATCTTGGTACATCTTGGTAGAACCAGGATGCATAGAGTACGGGGTACTGTGGGCTTCTTCTAAAATATTCTTTCTTAGTTCCTCATCATTGGGGACGCAAAGGCGGTCTCCAAATAGAGGATGCCACTATCTGATACTCGAAACTCTGAATTTTCTGCCTCTTGGATCCCCTGCTTGATCTTCTGGATTTCTGGGTCTTGACTTTGCTTTCTTGTATATCCACAAGCAGGGTTGACTCTAGAGTCAATGCAGAAAGTTGCCCAATTATTACCTCGACTCCAAAATCCTTTATTTCTTTCTGAAGTGGTAGAGACAGTGATGAAAGGGACATCAGTGCTGCACAGGATTTTCTGCTCAGTGCATCTGCCACTTTATTAGCTTTACCTGGGTGGTAGAGGATTTCACAGTCATAATCTTTGACCAACTCTAGCCACCTGCGCTGCCTCATATTCAGGTCCTTCTGAGTGAAGAAGTACTTCAAACTTTGATGGTCTGTGAAGATTCTGCACTGCACTCCATACAGGTAGTGTCTCCAGAGCTTCAGTGCGAAAACCACAGCTGCTAGCTCAAGGTCGTGGGTAGGGTAATTCTTCTCATAGTCCTTGAGCTGTCTGGAGGCATATGCTATTACTTACCATCTTGCATGAGGACAGCTCCAAGGCCCATCTTGGATGCATCACTGTAGATGTCAAAGGCCTTGTCACTCTCTGGAACAGTCAGGATGGGAGCACTGGTCAGTCTCTTCTTCAGCTCTAGAAAACTGTGCTCGCATTTATCTGACCATTCAAACTTCTTGTTCTTTCTGGTCAAGGCTGTGAGTGGAGAGGCTATCCTGGAAAAGTCCTCCACAAATTTTCTGTAATATCCTGCCAGGCCTAAGAAGCTTCTGATCTCACTGGCATTCTTGGGTCTACACCAGTTGCTGACTGCTTCTATCTTGGCTGGATCAACTTGAATGCCTTCTTTGGATACAATGTGACCTAGGAAGGTCACCTGATCTAGCCAAAACTCACACTTTGAGAATTTTGCATAGAGCTTCTCCTGCTGAAGGATCTGCAGCACTATCCTCAAGTGTGTAGCATGGTCCTCTGGAGTCTGTGAGTATATGAGAATATCATCAATAAATACAATGACGAATTTATCGAGATACTCCCTGAAGATGTGGTTCATCAGCTCCATGAAGACTGCTGGAGCATTGGTTACTCCAAAAGGCATTACTACAAATTCGTAGTGGCCGTATCTTGTCCTGAAGGCCGTCCTGGGGATGTCACTTTCTTTAACCTTTAGCTGATGATACCCAGAACGCAGATCTATCTTCGAGAACACTGTAGCCCCTTTGAGTTGATCAAATAAATCATCTATTCTAGGAAGGGGGTACTTGTTCTTGATGGTTACCTTGTTCAGAGCTCTGTAGTCTATGCACAGACGCATAGACCCATCCTTCTTCTTGACGAAAAGTACAGGAGCTCCCCAGGGTGAATGACTCGGGCGAATGAAGCCCTTGTCTAGTAGCTCCTGGAGTTGCTCTTGTAATTCCTTCAACTCTGCTGGAGACATACGATATGGGGCCTTCGAGACCGGACCGGTACCGGGCACTAGCTCGATCTCGAATTCCACTTCTCGGTTGGGAGGTAGTCCAGGTAATTCTTCTGGGAACACTTCTGGATATTCGCAGACTACCCGTACATCCTCCTGCTTGAGTTCTTTCTTTGCTTCTGAGTCCACTATGTGTGCAAGAAAACTAGCACACCCTTGCTCTAGCATCTGGTGGGCTGCCAAGGCTGAGAGGAATTTCTGAGTCTTCCTCTTTGGGGCTCCTTGAAACTCGAATGGTGGTTCTCTTTCTGGGCTGAAAACCACCTTCCTTCTACGGCAGTCCACTGAAGCGCTGTACTTACTGAGGAAATCCATCCCTAAAATGACTTCATAATCCTTCATCTCAAGGACTGTCAAGTCACTATAGAGCTCTCGGTTGGAAATCCAGATTGGTACTGCCTTTAGCCTCTGAGTAGAGGCCATTACTTCCCCTGACGGTAAGGTTGTTAAGAACTTCATCGTTCAACCTTTCTGGTGGCCTTTATACTGTTTAAGTAGTGCTCAGTGGTCAAAGCACCACTTATTAGTTCTTCGGAGGTTTGTGGCCTCTTAACACTGCTAGCCCTCTTTAACGCTATCTCAGGCCTTAACATCTTGAGCATTAGCATAACCATCTCTTTTCCTGTGCTAACTAGCTCTGGGCACAGATGAGCTAACCGCTTAAACATCTTCACTGCTTCGTCCACGGATAGTTCTCCTTGTCTGAACTCCGTGAATTCCTCGTAGTGCTTGTTGGTAACCCGCATGTGGAAGAACTCCTCATAGAACTCTTGCTCGAAATCTGTCCAGCTCATCTGGTTGACTATCCTCTTACTCTTGACTCGCTCCCACCACATACGAGCATCTCCAGTTAGGCAGAAGGAGGCACATTTGACCTTCTCGACTTCTGGCCAGTCAAGAAGCTCCATTGTGCTCTCTAAAGTCTTGAACCAAGCCTGGGCATCCCAGGGCTCAGTCGTGCCTGAGAAGCTTTCAGGTTTCAGCCTCTGCCACTGAACGAGGTATGCTTCTTGTCTTCGGTTCACGGCAGGGGTCTCCTGTGTGACTGGTGAAACTTTAGCCACCACTGGGGTTTCCACTCCTGCTGTGGGTGGTGTAGGGGGCACTGGGTGCTGATTTGCTATCAGTGTGGCGATGGTCTTCTGTTGTTCTGTAATCTGAGCTTGCATTTGAGCAATGACTGCCATCAGGTTTGGCAGTTCTGTGCCAGGCTCATTGTTATCTTGAACTGGAGTTCTGTTATTAGCATTAGGAGTTCGGCCTCTTCTTGCCATCTAATAATGCATAAGGGAACAAGAACTCACTACTACCTCCCTAGGTATAAACTTGTCTTCTTACTTAGAAATCTAATATCCATTCTAGGGATTAAACATGATTCCGTGATACTAAGGTATTAAACATGCTTCCTTGTTCTATGCACATATGAGTAAGTACTTAAGCATTTCTCTGTACTGCAATTAAATAAAGGAGCAATAAAAAAACTGAAACTTAAAGCTTTCTTACTTGAAGACGGCAAGGTTGATGCTGATGTGTGTGTGATGCTGGAGAATGGGAACTGCTCTGATACCACCTGTAGCGACCCGCCTTCTCTACCTTAGACGGATCGTTACTTTTGTCTACTTCTCGACTCTAATGCACGACTAAAAATGCGGAAATCTTTTTTTTTCTTTTTAATCTATCTAAGAATGATATTCTAACTTAAATAGTCATGCATGATACCATGTCACACTTTCTTTCTCAAAAACTCGTAAGAAAATACTTATTGAAACTTGCCTCACCCAACTCAGCTTACGGGTATCAGTCGACTGATACTGTACCAGTCGACTGATAAGCCTGAAATCTGAATTTCAGGTTCGAACTTGCTTCAAAACTCCACCAAACATATACTTTCGAGCCATATAAAATCATGACACCATTTCTATACTCTATGCCAGTTTTCTAAACAATTTAGCCAATCAAAACGAATCCATAAACTTGAAATTAGGACTTTTGCGGAATTTAGCAAGTTATGAAAAATCTACATAGACTTTAAGCTAGAGTTTGTACCAAACTTAACTTCTAACCATTGAAACTCATCACGCAAAATTCTGAAACATCCCTAAGGCATTATCAAATGAGAAAGCAACTTTTCTAAACATACTTAAGCAATAAAAACTTGATTCAAAGGGAAATTAATACTATCTTGGCACATGCATCTATTTCTCTAACAAAGTATCAATATTTCAAACTACTCACACTTCTACTCATCCAATGCAATCATAAGGATATGTATGCTAAATAAATGACATGGAATCTTTACTCTAAGAAATTGAGCATGTAAAACTATCCAAAGCTTAAATGTTCGCTAAACTCCATAAAGCAAGAACTTGAAATTTAATAAACTAAAACATTGTAATTCAAATAACTAAATTGTCTCGTCTCAAGGATCTCTCCAAAATCAGCCACCACACACACTTTACTCAGCACCGCCTCGTCGCCTTCCTTCAGAATTGCTTGCCTTTACCTTTATCTGCAGTAAGAGGAAATGCAACTAGTAAGCAAAAAGCTTAGTAAGTACTATCTAGCTCACAAAATCTCGAAATGTGCAAACATGCTTCTTGATCAATATGAAATCATATGAGATACTTATATGCTTGAAAGAAAACTAAGAACATGTATAACTCAAAACATGCATACTCAAGCATTAATAAATCTCAATTTACTTTTCTTGGCTCAACTTGAAACTTAGCTATTCTTTAACTTTTTGAAAATTCTTTAAACTTTAGAAACTTTGCTAAAGCATATACTTGAAAATAATAATCACTTGGATCCACTGAAGACGTAAGTACCATCTCATGCGCGTTCCCTAAAAGGTTGGGGTAGCGAGCCACCAATCCTAATAGAGCAGACCTTGGTCTACCAGGGCCAAGACCTTGGAATTGGACACCTGGATTTCTTTAACGACGCCCTTGGACGCCGGGTACTGGCCTTAGAAAATAAAATAGCTTTTCTTTCTTTTCTTTCTTATCTGTAAATGCCTTGGCATTTTCTCGAGCACCTTGCGTGCTAAAATCCCTAAGTCTTGACTTTTGGGGATTTCTTAAGGCCTTGGCCTTTTCTTTTCTTATCTTTATCTTCTCTTTTCTTTTCTCATAACTTTCTTAGCCCCTAATCTCACATAGGGTGCTTAATCAAACTTATACAAGCATATAATGAACTAAGATCACATGCAAAAACTTAAACAAAAAGGAAATATCTCTTTTAAAAACTTTTAAGGGAAATTCTTGCGGAAAAACCGCCTCTTACTGCAGGTGAGCAGTACTTACATTGATATCTTAAACTTACAACCAAGATTGACGTCTAGGACTCGGAAGAAACTTGAGATCTCGGAGAATTCTTCGCACCTACGCGTTCCTCTCGTCGCGGGGATTCCAAATATTAGAAGATCTCTTGGAGAAGAGCCTTGACCGGCCCCCTAGAGCTTGGTGTAGTTTCGCCCAGAAGAGGAGGGGTCGGCGTGAGGGTTTGGAGAGGAGAGAAAATAAAACTTCTCTCTTTAATTACCTATTTATACTTATGGGGCGGATTAACCTAACTACACCTTAAATATAGGTCTCTCCTTCCTTTGCTGTGCTTGATACCCTAGCCCAGCTGGTCGCGCGGGTTTCTGGTTTCGTGCTGGTCGCGGGTTCGAACTCCGGCTGCCCTTAAGTGGTTTTTCCTTTTTATTTTCTTTCTCTTTTTTTTTTAAAATACCAAACGGACTCGAAAAATTCCATAAAAATATTCTAAAAATTTTTAAAAATATCTAGAATGTTTCTAAACTATTTTTAAATAATTCCAAGGACTTTAAGAACTAAAAATGGAAATTTTGGGGCGTTACATTTTCTATCTCTCCCCCTTTGCCATATATCAAAAAAACAGATAAATACAGCAGAAATTAAACTTCATCACTGAAATATATTTCATAAAAATATTTACATGATTTTGCTGTACTGAACCAATTCATGATAAGACTTGAACCAAAGCAGTTGATTTTCTCTTGTAGGGACCTGTCTAACCCAATTAGTTACTCACTAACTGTTATAAACAGTAGCTTTGGCCAGGGTTAGTCAAGTTAAGTGTTTCTGTTCAAGTTAGATTTTCTAAACTTGACACTTAACTTGATTGCTGTATAAGTTGTATTTAGTGCCCCAATTACTGCAGATGCACTGACTTAAAGCATCTTGAATTAAGACAAAGACTTAAGCATCTCAACCCTTTCTAGGTTATCAATCAAAAGTATCCTAAGGTGCTTGTGAGATGCTGGCTTCTAAATCTATAGGTGCATGCAGTTCTAGGGTTAGGGCCTAGGCTAAGTCCATTTGCGAAAAAGACCCTAGTTTTGAAATAAAACTAAGTAAAAAAAATTGATTTTGAAATTAAATGAAACAGTTTTTCAAATTCTTTTAGAAACTGATTTGTAAATCAACTAAAGCAGAAAATATTACAGGCAGAGTTATTCTATTCTATAGAACACAACCCTAACTGCCTTCTTAGTGAACTGAACTCAGATTTAGGTAAAGGTTTTGTGAATATGTCAGCTAAGTTGGATTTAGAGTCAATATACTTAAGTACTATTTCACCCCTGGCTACATGGTCTCTTACAAAGTGATGTTTGATTCTATGTGTTTGGTTCTGGAATGTTGTATTGGGTTTTTAGTTAAATTAATTGAACTTATATTGTCAATAAATACTTGAGTTTGGGTGTAGTTGAGCTGGAAGTCCTTAAGAGTGTGCATCATCCATAGAAGTTGTGCTACACACTCTCCTAAGGCCACATACTCTGCTTCAGTTGTGGATAGAGCTACACAGTGTTGTTTTCTGCTGCACCAACTAACTAGACTCTGTCCTAAAATTGGCAGCTCCCACTTGTGCTCTTTCTATCTAATTTACAGCTAGCATAGTCAGAATCTGAGTAGCCTGACAAATTGAAGGTTGAGGTTCTAGGATACCAAATCCCTACATTTAGGGTGCCCTTAACATATCTTAGTATTCTTTTTAGGGCTGCTAAGTGCGTTTCCTTAGCACAGGTTTGGTATCTAGCACACATCCCTACAGCAAAAAGAATATCAGGTCTACTGGCTGTAAGGTACATTAGGCTACCTATCATACTCCTATAGAGTTTAAGGTCTACTGGTTTACCATCAGGGTCATTCTCTATTTTTACATTAGTGGCCATGGGGGTACTTATGCTTTTAGAGTTATCCATTTTAAATTTCTTTATTAACTCTTTAGCATATTTGAATTGATGGACATAGTTTCCATCCCTAGTTTGTTTTATTTGTAAGCCTAGGAAAAAGTTAAGTTTACCAACTAGGCTCATTTCAAATTCGTTTTCCATTATTTTAACAAATTCTTTTAGAAAGTTTGAGTTAGTGGACCTAAAAATTATATTATCTACGTAAATTTGGGCAATAAATATATCTTTCCTAGGGTTTTAATAAATAAAGTCGAGTCGATTTGTCCTTGTTTAAATTCTTTAGATGTTAGGTAAGTTGATAGTCGTTCATACCAGACCCTAGGTGCTTGTTTTAACCCATATAGTGCTTTTAGTTAATTTGTAAACGTGGTCAGGTTTGTCTAAGTCCTCAAACCTGGGGGTTGTCCTACATAAACTTCTTCTTTAATGAACCCATTTAGGAAGGCTGACTTTACATCCATTTGGTATAGCTTAAATCCTTTATGGGATGCAAAGGCTAACAACATTCTAATGGACTGAAGTCTAGCTACTGGGGCATATGATTCATCGTAATCTAATCCCTCTACTTGGCTGAATCCCTTGGCTACTAAGCGGGCTTTATTTCTAACTATTTCTCCTTGATCATTTAGCTTATTCCTAAAGACCCACTCAGTGTCTATGATGGATTTACCTTCAAGTTTAGGCACTAGTTCCCAGACTTGGTTCCTCTCAACTGGGCTAATTCTTCTTGCATAGCTATGATCCAATCAGGTTCAGGTAGGGCTTCATCTATAGTTTTGGTTCTATTTTTGATATCATAGCTATTTGACTAAGGTTTCTATAGGAGGATCTAGTCCTGACTCCTAGAGTTGGATCATCCACAATTTGATCGGTTGGGTGACTAAGTCTGGGTTTCTTGGTTCTCCTAGAACTTGGTTCAGCCTCAGGTCCGGCTGGTCGGTTTGGTTCATTGTTTGATTCAGTTGACTCATTAATTGGTT